>JAKCPI010030330.1:0-15564 GCA_023213315.1 Euborellia annulipes | reverse complement strand
TGCTGACAGAGGTCTTTTAATAATTGATTAGGTCTCCTGTCTCTTCTTTTTATCTTTCTTTAAGACTGGACCACCTCTGCCTATTCAGCTCCCACGCCTAACACTGGTTCCACCCGGTTTTTTTATCCAACCTCTTCTATGCTAGTGGAGATGTCCTACTTTGAGAAGGGAGTCCCTCAGCGCCAACTTCTTTCGAAGAATACATCACTGAGAGGGAACCTTCTTTACGTCTCTTCCATAGGACGGGATGTCACAGCAGTAGAGTTGCTCGGAGCTATTGTGATGAGATCCAGTGTCCAGTGCTTGAGGATTTGTTTACATTCATAGAATATATAAATGCCAAGAATAACAGTTACATCTACCAGGGTATACATTTCCTATGAGAGAAATCGTAACTTGAGTAAATAACAACTCAAAAAGTTATAGGAATTTCGAGACGAAAATAATTTTCTTGTAATTCCTAGAAGATCCTTTTTAAGGATATAAAAATTCGAAATTTCAACAGGAATTCGCCCAAATAGAGAGTGACAGACATATTATTGAATTCCAAATAAATTTCCATTTTATTTAATATTAACATCCTAAGTTATTATATATTTATAAAAGAAAAAAATAAATAAAGCAACAAAAGAAAACAACATAAGCTTCTCACGTAACAAACAAAACAATATTCTATATGAATTTTTTTTTTTAAGTTAATAATAAATGATTTAGATAAAGAAAAAAAAAAACAATATAATAATATTTATATTAAAAAAAAAAAAAACAAGAGAGAAAGAAAATGAAATTTTATTAAATTCATGAACTCAAGTTATGAGAATTTTAGAAGAATCATGATCGTCATAAAGAACAACAAAACTTTCCCGCTCTTTATTAGATAACGGATTGTTATGAAAAGTCAAGCGGGCTATTCAGCTAGTCTTTTACATAATAATTAGACTTAGTGCTTCAGTACTAATTAACTAACAATCCCTCGGATAAGCTGATTTTAGAGTCCTTTCACATCAAGGGCGGATCCAGAGGTGATTCTCGGGGGGGGGGGGTAATCTGGTGTGACTGGTCGCACAGCACACAATTTTTTCTTAATTTCAGTAATTTAAAGGCGCATTTTGTACTTGTTTGCCAGAATATAAATACAAATCAAATTTTTAAGTGTTAACTTCAAAAATTTTACATTAAAAATAAATATTTTTTTCGAGAAAAAGTATTTTTTTCAAATCTCGGGGGAGGGGTAATTACCTCCTTTACCCCCCCCCCTCTTGTATCCGTCCTTGTTTCACATCGAGTTAAGTAAGATAATTATATGATTAAATAATAGGCCACCCTGATTGTAGTTAACTAGCTAAGACCCAAAGTGGGCAAAAGGGGTGAAATTAAAAACACAAGTCTTGTTTATTTATTTTTTTGGAAATTTTAAAATTTTTGTTAAAAAATTAATCTAAATATATAATTCGCTAATGTTCGTCTGTTTGTCTTCCCGTCTGTCACGCTCTATTTGGGCAACTTCCCGTTGGAATTTTTAAACGAAATTTTAGATGCCTTAAGAGGACCTTTTAGGGATTGCAGGAAAATCTATATTTATAATTCGCTATGTCCGTCCGTCTGTCACGCTCTATTTGGGCAACTTCCCGTTGAAATTTTGAAACGAAATTTTATATGCCTAAGGACCTTCTAGGAATTGCAGGAAAATTATGTTCATCCCGAAATTTCTATAACTTTTTGAGTTATTAATTCTTAAAGTTAAGATTTTTTTCCATAGGAAATGCATAGAGAAATATCTACGTATTTATTCTGAGGGGGGGGGGGGCAGGGGGCGAAGCCTCCCTGTCTAATCGTAAAGCTTATCATAATTAAAAAAAAAGGCGAGGGTCCGCCGCAGACGGGCCCGAGCCAGCTGGTGGGCGACCCAGGGGGCGAAGCTCGCCCAAGGCGGGCGCCGCGGCTAGTTTTTTTAAATAAAATTATTTTATTTTTCTGGAATTCAAAAAGTTTGGTCATAAGCATTTTTGCGTAAAACGGAATTATCTACTGCACAAAAATGGCAGCAATAATTGAGCCCGTTAAAGCACAAGTGGTGTAAGTACAGTTTCCCATGTTCGAATGTTTATAAAAAAAATCAACATTGCACTTTTTAATATTTTATTTATTAAAACTCCAACTAGGCAACTTGGATATACACAATTAGTGAATTAAACAGAACAAATCTTTCTCTACACGGTATCATGCCTAACTCAAAAATATAAAAAAGTGGAGTTACAACACTTGTGCTTTAACGGGCTCAATTAAAAGACTGATGATATGACTATAACTGAAGCAATCGGCCCATAGAATTTCCATAGTAATTAATTCAATTGGAAGGAAGTTTTTTTTTTTTTTTTTACTCCCCTCCCCCTTCCATAAAACTCATATTTATGCAAAAGATCACGCCCCCAGTTTTTCTTGAACAAAATGACCCCTTCCCTGATTAAATTCATTTTTCTTTTGTTTTTTAATCAGATAGAAATTCCTAAAGAATAGTCTGATAGTCATCTTATTCTTATAATAATAATTATAGGCCCTTTATAAAATAAAAAAAATAAAGCGAGTAGGGCGGAGATTCAAATAAATCTTTCTCCATACGAGAAATTATGACTTTTTTTCACGAAAACAAATCAACAACAAAAACATTTGAAAGAGGAAAGTTTTTTTTTTTTTTTTTTGGGAGTAACCCTCTCTGATTTCATCTAAAAAATGGGAATCTGTGCTCTATACAAGTGCATGATCATTTATATGAATAATAATCAGAAGTCGTGGGGTGAAGGAGGCCAATGCCCTTTCCTGCCCCCATCCCCTCTCCGACCCAAATGACACTATTAAGTAGCCTATCATCAGCTATTATTAAATATATTATTTGAAATTCCTATCTGGATCCCAGTTTATTTTCGTGCACGAACACACTACACCCAAACGGCATCTCGTGAAGTTTCAACATTTTCTATCTCTAACTCCTCCTCCTGCTTTAATTTCTAGCTTCACGAGTTAATCCTTTTCTGGTTCCTTTTATCCAACATCGTCTATGTCCTAGTTTGAGGAGGAACTCCCTCAGCACCGGCGAGTAGCCTATACGTTACGAAGAATTCATCACTTTACGTCTCTTCCATACGGTATGTCACAGCAACTTCCTCTCCTCGTAGAGTTGCCTGGGGACTTATGTGGTTTATTATTATGTTTATAAATTAACACGAAATTGTCAATGCAAGAGCGGATCCAGAGGAGTTTTTCGGGGTAGGGGGTAACCGGTGAGGCTGATCGCACATCACTTTCTCTTACTTTTGGTATTTAAAAATTGCATTCTGTACTTGTTTAGCAGATGTTTTGTGTTGAAATAGATTTTAACTCACCCCGACACACAATTCTGAGGGACCCACTTTTTTGGAATCAGGGACTCTCAAAACGAGTATTACTAGGTATCAACATCATTGGCGTAGCCAGAATTGATGGGGGGGGGGTTCAAGAAAATTTTTTCAAACATTTGAAAAATTTAAGATTATTTTAGGGTATTTATAAATCAATTTAATTTTTTTTTTTTAGCCAGAGTAAATTATTATATTTTACTTTCTCTTACCCTGTATTATAAAGCTTAAATATCTAGTCATGATTTGGGTTCCATGGGGGGGGAGGGGGGTTGGACCCCCAAAACCCCCAGTCTACGCCTATGATCAACATCATTTTTGACAGGATCGCATTATTACATATATATAATTAATAGAAAGTAAAAAAAATATATAAGTTATATAATATACCAATCAAATTTTTAAGTAATATTTTTTAAAATTTTATATTAAAATAAAATTTAATTTCCAAGAAAAATATTTTTTTCAAATCTCAGGTGGGAGGGGGGTAATTACCCCTTTACTCCCCCTTGCCCCTAGTATCCGCCCTTGTTTACAAGATTAGAATTGATAAAAAAAAGAAAAATATAATATTTTTTTTTTGTTTAATATATTGATACACTCGCAGATGCAGAAAGAATAAAAAAAGGCGTAAAATGTATATGTGTGTTGCTTTAAATGGCGGATCATTAAATCATTTTATGTTTATTTTTTTTTCCGCCTTAATAAGATAAATAAATAAAATTTCCCTTCCAATATTTCACTGTTCCTGTAGTTATTGATTTAGAATGCAGTGCAAATTCACAAAATTGGCCCCGTTGGCCAACCACAACCACAACACGATTGCCCCTCGTTCTAACCCCTCCCACACATACACACATACACATGCACAGTTCGTTCGTTCGATTTCCGACGGTTTTTTATTTTTAGGTCTATGTGGTTTGCAGGAAATTAACATAATCCACCACAAATATTCTAAAATAATAAACATCCTTTTAGGGGAATTTATTAATGCCAGAAGGGTTTGTTTTGATAAAATAGACGTCAATATGTATGTGTGTGGGTGTGTATATATGTGAAGCCATAAGAGCAAAACGGAGAGCGATTTTTGTGCTAATACAAATAAAATTTATTATTATTTAAATTTAAAAACAAGATAAAAAAAAAAACTTATGTCAATATTTTTTTTTTTTTTTTTTTTTTTTTAAGTACCATACTGAATAAATAAAAGATAATTAAAAATCTTTGGGATATCAACTTTTATTAAAAAAATATCTCAAATTTTTTTAATTATATCTATATACGAATACATGTATATGTATTTTATTATTATTATTATTTGAAATTCCTATCGGGATCCCCGTTTATTTGCCCTAGGTGCTTCCGTGCACTAAGACACACACCTCAAACCCAACCGGCCTCTGGCCGTAGACATCTACCGGCATCCCGGTGAAGTTACATTATTTCCTATCTATAACTCCTCCTCCTGCTTTCGTCTCTAGCTAATG
Source organism: Euborellia annulipes (assembly GCA_023213315.1). Classification (NCBI taxonomy): domain Eukaryota; kingdom Metazoa; phylum Arthropoda; class Insecta; order Dermaptera; family Anisolabididae; genus Euborellia; species Euborellia annulipes. Next base: position 10,685 of record JAKCPI010030330.1, on the reverse strand, counting down.
AACTAATCCTTATTTCTGGTTCCACCCGGTTCCTTTTATCCAACCTCTTCTATGCTATGGAGGATGTCCTAGTTTGAAGAGGAACTCCCTCAGCACCGGCGTGTAGCCTACTCCTTTCGAAGAATGTATCACTGAGAGGGAACCTTCTTTGCGTCCCTTCCACAGGACAGGATGTCACAACAACTCCCTCTCCTCGTAGAGTTGCGGGGTTGTAATATAACTTATAATTAATTTTTCATAGAGCAAGGAAAAACTCAATGCTTTCCAATGAGAAAATTAATTTTTTGGATTTTTTTTTGCGCTTCTCTTTTGAGAATATGGGAACCAGAGTATTTTTCTTAGACTCTTCATACCGCCCTCTTCAGGTTGCCGCCCGGCGGCCGGGGGCGCCCCCGTCTATATGACTGCAAAATTTCGTTTCAAAATTCCAACGGGAATTTGGCCAAACAGCATGACAGACGGACACTCTGCTATCATCATCATTACTATATATAAAGTGCTTACCATTCACTCTCGTTTTATGTGCCTATTTACCACTCTCTCTAGCTGATTGGTAAGAGTGAGAGGAAGCGGAATCAGAGAGAGAAATTTAAAACTTTAAAATTTTGCAAATCGCCTTTGCAATTGTAAAAGAACAAATTTGATGAATTCGCTCACCGAAGGCGTAGCCCCCTGCAAGAGGTAAAGCCCGCCGAAGGCGTATAGATATATACGTACGTAAGATCATTAAAATTTTTTTTTTGCATCTCTGGGTTAAAGATATATAAAATATTTGGGAGTTTTTACATTTTTTACGATCATAACCAATTTCCCCTTATACGGTATAATATTATGTAGGTATAGCCTAATATATTGACAGGAAAGTAAAACTAATCTAAATTTTTCTCATATTGAGTACAGAATGGTTTAAAATTACGTATTCTAATTATTAAGGGCCAAAAATATATCATTTAACCAACTTTTTAAAGATTTAAGTAAACAAATAATCGAAAGCGGATTATTCAGCTAATAAATGAAGTCCCAAAAAATAAATGGATTATAGTAAATTTTTGAAAAAAAAAAAAAAAAAAGTAAATATTAGGCTATATTCAAAATGATGATTAAATTTTGTTGTTGTTAATCGTGCGAGTAAGCAGCATCAACATTCCCACGATCATAATAATCATCTACCATAGTTGAGCGATTTTCAAACCGCAATATTCCAGTTCAACAAGATTTTCTGGGGGAGGTCATCTCTCGAACAGCATTTGCCATAAACTGAAGAAGAAGAGAACAACTCGATTGTGAAATCCCTTTGAAGAGCAGAGAGAGATAAAGATTGTTTTATTTCTAAAAGCAAATCAATCAACGAAAAGAAAATTGATCCAAAAACTTTTGTAATATTTTAAGAACTCAAAGGAAAATTTACTTTAAAAACAAAAAAAAGAAGCCTTTTATAAAATAAAAATAAAATTTTGATGCTAATGAATAAAGGGAATTTCATTTAACCTTTTAGGATTATTGAACAAAATATCGTTTTATTTTATATACATGCAGAAAAAAGGTCAAAAAAATAATTGCGAAATTTAAAAGAGATTTTTTAATTAAGTCAAAAAATATTTATTTAATTCTCATATTTGTGATTTGATTATAATTAAATTTTAATTGCTTTTTTTTGCCTTTTAAGGCGGCTACGCGCTTGACCAGCATGCATGTGCAATCTTTTTGTACCAGCATGCTCAATTTTCCTACAGCAGTTTACCATGCTTGTGCAAGCAACAGCTTATGCCAAAAATTAACCTATAAATGTCAAACTCAGAATGTTATTTATTAAAAGATAACAAGAAATACTCACTTGCTTTAAACAGAGACATAATAAATATTAATATCTAAATTGAAATTTTAAATTAATTAATATATATTAAAATAAATATCAAATGTCAAGATGTCAATAAAATGGAGGAGAGTTTTACTTGCGCAAATATGCTTGTTCAATCAAGTGGCTTGCACAATTAAAATGTTTGAGCAAAATGCTCCAACAGACGCTACAGTTTGCTTGTACAAAAATATTGCACGTGCATGCTTGTCAAGTTTGTAGTTACGTGTGTAGCCACCTTTAAGGACACCTAAGCAATGCTCACAAGTAGCAGACATTTGGATTACTAATTTTTATTAATTTATTACGAATCTCCTTACATCAATCTAAAAGTAAAATGATAAGAATTTAAATACAAGCGTTGTATATCATTTTACTCGGGAGAGCGTCTAGTTTCAAAATATATTTATAAAATATTATCACACTTAAGGAGGCACGGGAGCAAAGTGGTTACGCATGTTTTGCCCGATAAGATGGCGTAGTGTGTCATAAAAAGTATGCCCAAAAATCAAGTAATTTAAAAAGACTGCCAAGAGATGTCAGAATGATAGCTGATAATATTTAATGCATTTGGTTGATTTTCATTGATCTTTTAACAATAAATACTTTATAAATGTTATTATATATTATGTATCTTTTATAAAAGCATAAAAATATATAAATATACGCTAATAGGAGATCGGTCTGTTAGGCTAGCCTGCCATCTATTGCAAGAATACTGAACTAATTTGACAGTTGGTTTTTAAATAAATCATCTAAGCTTATTTTAAAAATTTCTTAATTAATATGTGATTAATAATAACAATAAATTCATTTTTAAATATAAAAAAATTAAAGATTATTGGGACAGATTGTTTTTTTGTATTTGCTTGATAACAAAAAAATTAATTACAATAATTTTTTAATAAGTCATTAAAAAAATTACAGCTCGATGTCCCAATAATCTCTTATGAATTTAATTCATTTAAAAAAAAAAAACCGCATTGAAAAAATTCCTTATGCTCGTGAACCCCCCTTAAAGTAATTTTTTTTTTGTTATTTCATTACATTTACCAACATAAAATTCGTTTGACAAATTTTATTTTATAACAGACATATAATAAATATCAAAGATGTATCTTAAAGAATTTGACAAAAAAAAAAAAAAAAAGAATAAAAATAAAAAAAAGCAGAAGCTTCTTTTAAAATTTATGCTTGATCTAAATAAGCTTCTTATATATATTTCTAAGCTCTCGTTTTGTTTGATCATATATATTTTTTTTTAAGTAGAAAAAAAAAAAAAGAATCAAGGGATGCTTTTAAAAAGAAAAATATCTTTAGAGAAAAAAAAAACATTTTTTTCTCTCTCTTCATGGTCTTTTCAAGTTAAGAGACAGAGTGGAAGTCAGAGCTCTTCGTGCCAGTGGGGAACATTCTGTCTAGAGTACATTTTGTTTATTTTAATTAAAATTCCATAAATATTTTAATACTAGCATCCCCCCCCCCCAGGCGATGTTCCCCTCCAAATGGCCCGGGCCCGCCTGAGGCGGAACTCGCCTTTTCTTAATCAAGTATCAAAATTTTCCCTCCTGGACCGTGAAAATAAGCTTTTAATCAAAATCAACCAAAGAGTACTAGTACTTTACTAATGTACTTTTTCAGTTTTTTTTTGATTTTCTCAAAATTCACTCCAACGATTTTGATTAAAATTCAAAAATCAACTATATTTTAGATGCTCTTTAAAATGTATATTGTCATTTTTCCATTGAAATATTCTGAAGACCACTTTACTCTTGTACTTCATAGGAAAGATAGGATGAAATGGTTGCCATGGTAACAAAAGATAATATTTTCCCATACTTTTTTATTACATCTTGAATTCTAATATATTGGCGGAAATTAAATATATGTCGACACGAAAAATCTGGTGTGACAAGCACAGAACACAACTTTCGATTACCAAAGGTAAAAGAAAGTTATGTGCTGTGCTACAGTCAAACCAGATTTTTTTTTTATAAAAAACATGAACAATATTAACTCTATTTTCGAAGAAGACACTACTCGGCAAGAAAAAAAGCCCCGAAATAATTCCTTCAGATTTTTAAGTAAAAAATTTTATAAATATTTTAATACTAGCATCCTCCGAATTCAAATATTGACCTCCGTTTTACCCCACTACTTGCTGTTTTCGGGAGGGCCCCTACTTATTTACACCCCTTTTCGTTAATCTTAGGGCCACTTTGATAAAGAAAGCACGCGTTTTAGTATAATATAAAAATATATTTATTATAAAGAGTTATTGAATAAATAATACATTGAATGTTGAATGTTTTTTACTTTCTCTTACCTCTATATATATATGTTAATATATATATAGAGAGAGAAAGTATTGGATTCATGTCAAAAATTCGATGTCGAGATTTTGATGGATCTTCACGTTTTGAGGTCCCCTGAATCCAATGGTTTTCGCGACATGGTCTGTCTGTGGGTGGGTGGGTGGGTGGGTGGGTGTGTGTGTCTGTGTTCACTTTTAAGCATGAAGGAATTGAGCTATGAGGCTGAAATTTTATATATAAGTTAAACACCCCCGGGACCGGAAAAATAAGCTTTTAATCAAAATCGGCCAAAGAGTACTAGTACTTTACTGATGTACTTTTTCAGTTTTTTTCGATTTTCTCAAAATTCGCTCTAACGATTTTGATTAAAATTCAAAAATCAATTATTTTTTAGATGCTCTTTCAAATGTATATTCTCGATTTTTGCCCTCAAAATTGTTTGAAGCACACTTTACTCTTGTGCTTCATAGGAAAGATAGGAGAAATGGTTGCCATGGTAACAAAATATAAATATTTTCCCATACTTATAAATTTTACATCTGAATTCAAATATTCCCTACTGCCGGGAACTAAATACATGTCGACACAAAAAATCTGGTGTGACAAGCACAGTACACAACTTTCGATTACCGAAGGTAAGAGAAAGTTGTGTGCTGTGCGCCAGTCACACCAGATTTTTTCTAATTGTCTGTAATTGATATTCTAATAATTAATTAATAATTCTTTCTCTAATTGTTTAAATTTGCATTACTAATTTCATGGCTATTGCCAATTTATGAACGTTATATTAGGCCATTAATTAAATTTGGAGAGATGAAAAAGAATATTTTGGCCTTATCATTTCTTCAGAAGGTCTAGAGAGGTGAAAAGTTCAAAAACAAGAACATTTGGTTCTTGCTTTGTCCCTTAAATTGCAAATAAATCATTAAAATTATCTATTTTTTTTTTCGAAGTTTTTTTACTGCCTAATGTTAAATCCCCTTATGGGGATTCGCATGTTAATTTCGATTCAAAAGGGGATCTGGTCCCCTTTGGAACTTTTTACACATTTAAAAAAAATTTTTTTCCGATTCTTATGAAATTTTGTATTTAAGTTATTTAGTATTCTTTATTGCAGCGGTTCCCAACCCGTGGGCCGCGGGCTTATCGGAACTGGGCCGCGGACGTCTAAGGAAAAATAAAAATTATATAAGTTATTATTGATGCTGGATAGGTAGCCAGGATTTTCCTATGAAATAAAAACACAACTTCATTTCAATCTGCTCGTCGACGTTTCTGGTGCTAATCGTCCCTTTCCTCAGGACTGAGCAGGTGTCATTGCTGTAACATCATTTTGTAGTGAAACAAAGTATACTTGCTATATAGAATTATACATTGTAATCAAAATGTTTAAAATATCACAACAAATGACACCTTATTGTTATAATTAACACCTGGTCAGTCCTGAAGAAGGGAGCTATTAGCACCCGAAACGTCGACGAGCAGATTGAAATAAAATTGTGTTTTATTTCTAATCAATAATATACAGTCTCCAGCCAAAGAAAATATATCTTCAAAAATATATAAGCTGATATATAGGTTTGCATATACACTGGGCCTCAGCGGTTTTTTTACGGAAAAAGTGGGCCGCACATCGAAAAAGGTTGGGAACCGCTGCTCTAATGAGTATAAAAATAAAAATTTAAAATTGAAGATTGAAATTTTGAAAAATAACCATATGCCTAGTTTATTTCAAGCAGTCAACTTTTAAAATGCAAGTTGGGAATTAAGGTGCTATGGGAAACTAAATATATCTCGACACAAAAATTCTGTTGTGACCAGCACGGTGCACAACTTTCTCTCACCGAAGTGTAAGAAAAAGTTGTGTGTGCTATGCGCCAGTCACACCAGATTTTTAAAAATATTGATATTTCCTCAAATTTAAACATAAAAGATTTTATAATTAAACAGATTTAAATATTAAATTCATTTAATAAAAGAAGAGAAAATCGAATAAAATAAATTCCTTGTATGATGACGTCATTAGTAATCAGATTTTTTCTTATTTTTATTTTTAATTAAATAAATATAGATTCTATCTCTTTTTTTCTAATTCATAAATTTCCAGCAATCAATGCTGACGTCACAACTTCATTTCTCTCTTATCAGATAAAGAAATTTCAATTTTAAATCAACATATTAGCTATAAATAAAATGAAATTTTATGATTTTTAAACAAACAGAGCAACTTGTTTAAATTTTTATTATATCTACACATCCATTCACCCTCTCTATATATATTCGTATTTATTTATTTATTCATTCGTTATAACGTTTAAACTTGTCATAAAAGTAAATTATAGGGGAATGGGGGATAATTATTTTTACTTAAGTTAAATATATACTTGCTGATGTCTAAAATACATAATACATTTGGATTAAATAAACAACCAGCCAACCAGAGGGGAATTTAAAGCTTAAACTTTATTACATGCAAATCTCAAAAAATATAGAGCAAGTTTTATGAGCCTCTCTTGAAGGGCAGTTTTGAAACTATGCTGGAATATTTGCCTGCATCTCTATTAAAATTTAGACAGGATTTTGATCAAAGAGGTCAAGAGAAATGAGTGACTTTCCTTTACAAAATATTGATAGAATAAAGAGAAACGCCTGAAGCTAGGCAGCCTGGATAACAGCTCTATTCGTTATTGCTAACGCGCGTCCACTTGCATGATTTTAATTTTCTACTACAGTAATACCTCGTATTATCCAATTTCTATTAGGAATTTAATAAAAAATTTTTTGTATATTTGAAAAATTAAAACTAAAAATCCCTGGGATTTATGAAAGAATGTTTAGTCTATTGGAAGTTTTTTATATAGCTGGTTAATTGAAGTAGTAGAAGCAGGGCCGGATCTAGGGGGAGGGGGGGGGCAGTGGGTGCATGTGCCCCGGGCGGTAGACATCAGGGGGCGGCAATTAAAGAAAGGTCCTGTTTAGGGCATTAGGGGTTGCGGATGACCAAACAGAACCGAAACGTCAGCACTTAAAATAAAAGAGAGAGCAGCGAATTATATTTTCTTTTATTATGCCCTCCTGGCCATCCGCAACACCTAATGCCCTAAACAGGACCGAAACGTCAGCACTGAGGAATTATATTTTCTTTTATTATGTCTTCAGTGCTGACGTTTCGGTCCATCCGCAACCCCTAATGCCCTAAACAGGACCGAAACGTCAGCACTGAGGAATTATATTTTCTTTTATTATGCCTTCAGTGCTGACGTTTCGGTCCATCCGCAACCCCTAATGCCCTAAACAGGACCGAAACGTCAGCACTGAGGGCTAATTATATTTTCTTTTATTATGCCTTCAGTGCTGACGTTTCGGTCCATCCGCAACCCCTAATGCCCTAAACAGGACCGAAACGTCAGCACTGAGGGCATAATAAAAGAAAATATAATTAGCCCTCAGTGCTGACGTTTCGGTCCTGTTTAGGGCCATCCGCAACCCCTAATGCCATCCGCAACCCCTAATGCCCTAAACAGGACCGAAACGTCAGCACTGAGGGCATAATAAAAGAAAATATAATTCGCTGCTCTCTCTTTTTATTCTCCTACTACATAAGAGAATATGTGATCAGTCACACCAGATTATTTTTTTAGGCATATAGATGAACGATGTCTGTGATTCAGGGACATTTCATAATAATTTAATAATATTCACTGACTATAAATTTATTTAATTATATTACGTGTTTTGGTATTTGGTCTTCTCAAATTCCGGTCAACGGATACCTCAATGTGGTAGTGCAAAGAGGGAAAAGGGATCAGAGAGAAAGAGAGAGAGAGAGAGTTGCATTTCTCTCTCTCTCACTCTCTCTTTAGACGAAGAGGAGGTGAATAACGCAGAAGGCGGATCCCATGAATCCGATTCAAGTTTCCGTTTTCTGACCAGGGAATTTGGCCCGGAAATGGCCTCCGGCCAATTAGAGGAAAACCTCCAACCCTTTCCAATGCAAATCGACTTGTGTATATGTGTGTCTGTGTATGTGTGTGTGTGTTTTTTTCTCTCTCTCTCTCTCTCTCGACCGCTATTCAAACACTTTACGTCATAAATCTCATTCCTTTACAGAAAGCGAGAGATGATTAATTAAAATACTTAGGGTTATTTAAAAATTAATTCACCTTAAGAGGAAATCTTCATTATTAATGATAGACGAGAAAAGTAAGAAATTATCGATTTATTTTTTTCATCTCTTTGAATAAATTTTTTAATAATTTCGATTTCTTTTTAAAATCAATCAAATGCTTGATTCAAATTTAGACATTTTGAAATTTTAAATAACCTTACAAATCAATAGGCCTAATATCTCTCTCTTTTTTCTAATAATTACCGAAAAAAATAAAAGAGGAAAAATGCAACAAGCAAATCACATCCCTGTCTGTTTATTTTTACGACACATACCATACATAGTCCAGGATCCCGGGCCCATTTTTACTATCAAGCAAATTTTCCATGAGTAGCTTTATTTTGATGAGAGGGAAGATTTATTGCAGTATTGGTGTGGTTAAAGAATAACATGTTTCTAACAAAAATGAAATAAAAATAAAAGGTAATAGTGTTTTATTGATCAAGTTGATATACGGTACAAAAATACAATTGTTAACTGAAAAACTTATATAAAAATAAAGATATATAAGTAAATTAAATAAAAATGTATTTTGCAGGCCTGAAGATGGTAGTTGGGCTACCGAAACTGTTACTAGTCAGAATAAACCAAACAATAATAAATTTTATTGTTATTATTTAACCACGACACCTTGGTCCAATACTGCAATAAATCTTCCTCTTCTCGAAATATCAAAATATTTATTTATTGCAAACAAATTCCCAAACAGGCACTGGATTAAGAATGTTGGATCCCACTCGGGCAACTCTACGAGGAGAGGGAGTTACTGGGACATCCCGTCATCAGAAAGTGACCTCAAAGAAGATTCCCTCTCCAGTGATGCATTCCTCTAAAGGAGTCAGTGCTGAGGGAGTTCCTCCTCAAGCTAGGACTTGCATCCATAGAAGAGGTTGGATTAAGGGTACCGAGTGGAACCAGAAATAAGGATTAGTTCACTAGCTATAAATGAACGCAGGAAAAGGAGTTAGAGATAGGATATAAATGCAGCTTCACGGAGTCCCGGTAGATGGCTACGGCCAGAGGCCAGAGTGTGTGTTTTAGTAAAAAGGCCACTAACACATCATTTTGCAGGACACACCTCTTGTAGACTCAAAACATAGACATCCCAATTTTAATGGAGTTGTGTTATTGATTTTGTCTTTTTTGATTTAATGAAATTCCCTTAGCAAAAGAGTTTCATCTTGCTTCATTTTAATTGGATTAATGAAAATTCAAAATGAGAGCGTCGCGCAGCATCTTGATTGTTTGATTGAGTTCTAATTCCAGAAATTCCAGCGTTTCCTTTTTTTGATAAAGAAAGAAAGAAGACGAAGTGAGAAATGCGCGCACATCGCTCTCTCGCTGCTTTATGTTAAGCTCTTTCATCCCAACAAGGGGGGGGAGGGAGGGCGGGCTTTTATGAAGAAAGGGGATTGTGAAAAAAGAAAGTGTGAATGTGTATTGCTTACAATCAAAAAAAAAAGAAAAAAGCTGCTTGTAATATTCTAAGTTCACCATCTTTTCTTCTTTATTGTGTGGAAAAAAAAAAAATAAATTTTAATTTGGAAAGTTTTTTTTTTTTTTTTTTTTAAAAGGATATCGTTGCCCCTTTAACGTCGTTTCCATTAAATGTACCGAGATACCGCTTGCTAAATTTCTAATTTCTTTCCTCCATTTAGTCAGAAGGGGTAATTTTTTTTTTTTTTTTTTTTTTTTTTTTTTTTTAATTAATATATTCGATGAACTTCGCTTTTCCAAGGAGTAATAATAATCTAATTTCTTGGGCATACATAAAACAGCCAGTTAAAAAAGGCAGAGTACTTTTTTTTTTAAAGTCACCTAAAGGTATTGTAATTTAAAATACTAGCCGTACCGCCCGCTTTAATAGATAGCAATTTGATCTTCTGGATCTCACTTCAAATGGTTCGCCTGTTGCGGAATCTCGCCTTTCTTTATCTGGATCTTTTTTATTTAATTTATCGATGCCCCCGTTTATATTTATTCAATTGATTGGTATGTCCATCATCAGGTTTAAGTTCAAAAGGTTGTAAGAGTTATAATTATAAGCAAATTATGAATATATCTAGATATATAATAGCGGAGTGTCCGTCTGTTCGTCCCTCTGTCACGCTCTGTTGACCAATCTTTAGTCTTTAGTTCTAAGTTCCGGGTTGACCGAGCCGGAGTTCGGTCTTTTTTTTATATAAAATTGGAAAAAACTAAAAAAAAAGTATATCAGTAAAGTACTACTACTCGAAGAGCGCAATTTGATTTGTATAGAAGAAATAGGAAATAATTTAAAATTTGAAAGAAATTGTAACTAGAAAACTCACTATTCAATGGAAACATCAATAAAAACAACAAAATA
>JAKCPI010030328.1:0-23139 GCA_023213315.1 Euborellia annulipes | reverse complement strand
TATATATATAGAGATATACTGTAAGGTTTCACCGACTGGGTTTATGTGAAGACTGGAGATGGTTGTTGAGGTTTATTTAACGTTTCGGCCCTCCTTTTGCAGTATGGTTACCACGCTCAACCTATTCCTAGATCTCAAAAGGAAAATAAAAACTCTAAAACAAGATTGCGAACCGAAAACAAACTACTTTTCGTTACTCCTAAAAATGGCTCCAATTGGGAGCCGAAATGTTTAATAAATTTCAATAATATAAAGCAATTTATCTCGAAAAATTTTGTCTTCACACATATACCTACTCTGAATACCCGGCGCTTTGCGCTTTCTTTGCACCAGGCCATCGAAAAACTCGCATCCCTAATTAAAATGTCCGAGTTTTGCTGGAAAGGTCGAGTTTTAGATTGCCTCGTGCAAAGAATAGCCTGGAAGTCACGGGCTTGATTTTTGATGCAATAGACCCAACAGTAAAAAATAAATCGCACATTTTATTTGTCAAATAGAAAAATTAACGAGATCAACAACAAGTCCGAATGAAGCCTTTGAATATTAAAATCTTCAGGCCTGTAGTCAGAAAACCAAATGAATAAATTTTAAAGAATATAAAATATTCTTTTCTAATAGTATTTAAAATTTTAACAAACCATGATTCTCTCTATATTTCCCTTTTATTTTCCGGTTTTCGGAGGGGGAGGGGGAGTAGTTTGGATCCCCATCCTCTGGCTACGGCCCTGAATATCTGATTCAAATTTATATGTCTATTTAATTTTATTTTTCTTAGGTTCAATTTAGAAATATTTTTATTTTTAGTTTCCTAAATTTTTTTCTATAGTTCATCTCTAAATGTTTTTAGATTTAGTGATAAATCAATTTGATTTCAGGGAGGGGGAAAACTTATAAAATGCTATTTAATTGAAATCCCGAAATTGTTGAAAAAACATCTAAAATAATTTTTACATTTCTTTGAGAAAACATATTTACATAATAATTATTAATTTAATTAATGGCATTAGCACTGTTAATGAACGACTGAATTTCGGTTGAATGGTCTCGAAAAACAGGCGTGTGGAACGTCTCCCGGTAGCCATCGGCAATAATTAAATATTGTACCATAAAACTCTTCAAGCCGAAAAGAGGAATTTAAAAAAAAATAATGGCATTATTATGGATTATTTATTTTTGTGTCGTTTTTGATCAAATATGTTGCCAAGCATATTTTACAAAAACACTTGTTATTTTGCATTTTTCTTTATTTAAAGCCATGGCAACATTTTTGACAAGCAATTATCTATATATATATATAATTCGCTAATGTCCGTCTGTCTATCTGTCTGTCACGTTCTGTTTGACCAACTTCCCATTGGAATTTTGAAACGAAATTTTATATAGTTAAAGAGGATCCTCTAGGGATTTATATCGTTATTTTTAAATTAATAATACCGAGGGTCGTTCAACACGCTATTTCCTCTGTCACCCATCCAATCGCTGCGCTTGTCATCCTTTAACTGAAACGATTGTGGTGACCGTTGCTCTACTCTTGCCAGGTCCCCTGGCCTCAATAAAAAGTCAATTAATTTGTTTTCTTTCAGCAAATTCTTGTAATAAATTCTATCCCATTATTTATTAGTCGCATCATATATAAAATGTATTTTAATAGGGTTTATAGAAATATTTGGCTTGAGATGTGAAGTTTGTAAAGAGTATGAATTCACAAAGCTTCCTATTTGATTCATTAGGCATTTTGGAAAAATTAATTACTTCGGTGAAATGTATATATACAAAATACTTGACAAAGTAAATTTGTATAACATGTGTAGGATATCTTTGGAGCTTAGCTTATAAATAAATTTTTTCCCGAAAAAGAAGAAAATTTCACATTTTAAAGCAGATTAAATGCAAACAAATATCTTTTTTTTTAATGAAAATTTTTCATTTTTTACCCTCAAAAATTAAATATTGTTAGTTGTAAAGCAAAATATTCATGTATTTGGAAAAAAAGACAGATCTTTTTGCTATAACACCTTTACTAGATTGAATTATGATTCTGCTGCACTTTGCTGTTCAGAGAGTTGCCTGGAGAGTTCACTTAGAGTGGCATAGAGGCGATGTTTGATGTCTTCAGGCACTGAAGCCCTCGGCGAATTCGAGTCCATTTCTGGATTGGCACAGAGGCGCAGAAGAGAAGCGAGAGGCGATGGCGTATGCTCTGACATGAGGAGGCCGGGTATGATCACCGCACCCCGCAGGGTCCATCCTAAGAACACCTTCTCACAAACCACCTGCCAAATAGCCCAATATTACATTAATTTATTTCTAATTTTTATAAAGCATATAGATGTAATATTAGAATTCATCTTTTTTGATTGAATAGACATATTAATTGACAATTTATTTATTTTCAGGATTTTGGTTCTCACCTGATGATTATCGTTAACAACTGGCGATCGACATCTACCCTCGTTACATCTAGACCGACAATCAAAATAATCGCAATCTTCGTTCTTGGTACAAGGTGAGTTATCTCCTGTTATATGATCCACCATTCCACGTGGTGCCACAGCATCAAGATCAAGAAACTGGAAAAAAATAAAAATAAATTATTTATTATATATATAAAAAAGAAAAATTTCAAATTTTATTTATACTTTAACACGATGTCCTCCATGAACAAGTCCGAAATGGGACGATTTGACATCGCAAAGATGAAAAGGCTCAGGTAAATCGGTATCCAATTCGTCAAGGAGGTCGAGTATCATCACAGCGATACGAACTCGTTCCACCCAAGCAGCGCGGATCTCAGCGCGGCTTCCACTAGTGCTTGTCATAGATTGTACCTAGAAAGAAATCGTTTTTTACAGAACATCATTTATTGACAAATAAATCATTAATAATACTGTACATACGGGCTCGGCGAATTCAACAGCGAAGAAGGAGCCACAGGTGCCAACAACTTGAGGGAATACATCTAGTTCTCGATAAAGAATTGAACAGAGGTATTCGTTGTCATGAACCAGAGGCCAAAGGGCACGCATTTCTTTCTCCCTGGAATTTTTAATAAATTAAATTTTACATTTTATCATGGAATATATCAATATTTACCTTGGCATAGTTCGTAGCCCCAGAGAAGCAAGACGATCAAGTTGCTCGGAGGTAACGGAAGCGTTGAGTTTGGTGGCGATTACATCCCGAAGCATGGCACGGAATCTGTCTTCGGAGATTGATGATGAAGGGTGCGTGGTGACGTGAGTTTCAGGCCATTCGTTGCCAAGTAAGGGGACACCTTTGAACACGATCCTTGACGATCCCCATTTAGCTGAGAATACGGCCTCTTTGCCGGCGTGTAGGCTATGACAGGTGAGGGAGTGAATTTCACCTTCGATACAGAGAGGATGGCATAAGGTTCCCACCGCCAAACCAGCCCGATGAAGTTGGCACTGCAAATAACAACACAATGAACAATAATCCATTCATAAAATGCACTAAGGAACCAAGCGCCATTATGATTGATTGAAATTGAGATAAGACCCCCATCTTGTAGGGAAAAAGAAGATCTACCGGTACCTCTTTATTTAAATCACAACATTATTACTCTGTGCTCTTCTTTTGTATAAAACAAGAAAAAAAAGACATTGCTATTGGTTTTGTTTACAATTATGCAAATGAAATTCCTTTTATCTCAGATTTAGATTAATGGCGCTTGGTTCCTTCGAGCATAACATCGTCCAAATAATATTAAATGTCAATTCCATAATATGAGTTTAATAAAAATGAAAGAAGTAGAGTCTTATAAAAATTAAAGTCAAATTTCCCTCTAAAAAGGCCACTTTGAAGACAAGATTTTTTTTTAATACTATAATTTCAAGAAAAATCAATTAAATTATCAAAAACCTTTTATTATTACAACAATATAATTTTTTTTTTTTAACACTCAAAATTTTAAAATACAATTGGTATTTTTAATTATTAGAAAATAATTTAAATTATTCCTTTTATATTCTTTGATAGAAAAAAGTAGTATTCTTTGTAAGTCGATTAACGTGTGGTGAAGCTGAATTTGTCAGAGTTTCTTTTACTTATTATATTATTAATATTTGTGAGTATTTATTCATATTTTATTTAATTATAATAGTATTTTAAATATTAATACTTAATTGATAAATAATTTGATTTATGGCGGATTGAAACGGGAAAGTAAACGATTCTATAAATAACTTTTTCTCTCTTTGGTTAATGAAGCTTTATATTTATTATTATAAATTTATATTTAAAAATAAATTCTACTAAGAATTTTCTTTAATTAAATAATAAACCATAATAATAAATTTTAATTTATAAATAAAATTTAATTTGTAAATATGTTTTTTTTTTAACACTTAGGCCCTATACTTTTATCCCATTCCCACAGTCTTTTCGGCAACTTACATCATTTAAGACTTTAAACGATACTCGTTATTTGTAAATATATCTATTGGGGGTCCAGGATGTGTTTTTTTATTCAAAATCCTATTTTAATTAGGCCTAGTTATTAATTGTTGCTTGTTATTGTTTGTTAATTTAATAATGATCAATTATTTTTCTTTCTTTAGAATATGATCTCCATCTATTTATCCGAGCTGCTTGTGGGCAGGGAGGCAGGCAGACACACAAAACGAAGCCAGTTTACAAAGCAAGGCTAGAGTGAAAAATACGGTAACTATGATTTCATTAATATTGGAAAGTTTTTCAGGGAAAATTCTCGCTGCCTTCCCTTTATTAGTCTAAAAGAGGTGGCGGAAAGATAATTTGATCGAGATATATGCAAAAATAACGAAAATTTTGAAGAAATATGATAAAAAAATGTATTAATACTTATTTTTTTGGGTTTTTTTTTCTCCATTGTAATTTAGATGCCAAAAAATTTGCGCCTGACCTATTCTGATTGAGATAACTAAAGAAATCAATTCAATAGAGTTGAAAAAATAATTAATATTTTTATTTAATTAATTTCTTTAGTTATATCAATCAGAATAGGTCAGGCACAAGATTTTTGGCATCTAAATTACAATGGAAAAAGAAAAAACCCCAAAAAGTAATTAGTATTAATACATTTTTTTAATAGTGGAAGTATGATGTTCTCCACTGTGGCAGAGTTTTATTTTATTGCAACTTTTTTGAAAAATTCATTGACTTTCAAAAGGACAGGGGAGTTTGGACCGACATGTCTCTAAAAAATTTCGACCCGCACCCTCGAAGACTTGGGGTGAGAGTGAGTCGTTGAGAGTGAGGCATTGGCGGATTCTCGACCAGATTAAACCCATTACCACTAGTGTTCTGGATATAAATATAAGTTTTCTAGTTTAAACGAAATACTATAATGTATTTGGCATGTAAATTTAATTATAAATCGATTGGCTAATAGAGATGTTTAACATAAGTGAATTAATCATTGATATGCTAATTACAACTTATTCAAATCCTAAAATTACATTCAATCGCTTAGAATCATTTATTCAGATAGAGAATTTTAAGATTATTATAGCAAAAAGTTTAACATTAATCAACTTATAAAAATAAGGAACTTAGTGAAATGGTTTTCAGAAAAAAAGATCTTCTCACTATTTCGTTTAAGATCCATAATCCTAGAGCTTCTTGCATTTCTATTTGAAATTGCCTTTTGATTGAGAGCTCATTAAAACAAATCGGGAGCATTTTTATTTCCTGGTAAGCGATGTGAAATAGTTAAGTCATCCTTTTGTACTTTTCTTCCTATTTAGAATCAAACAATAGACAATAAAATCTACCTACGCTTTCTTGTGCCTTAAATTTTAATAATAATAAAAATATTTATTCAGGTTTTTGAATGAGAGTTTAGGCATTTCTATTATCTTAATATCTTAAAAATCTGGTGTGACTGGTCGCTCAGCACACAACTTTCTCTTACCTTTGGTTACCATAGCTCCCGGGATCTTGGGTCTTTGCTTTGCACCAGGCCACCGGACCCTCGATCACACCAACGAATACTCACCAGTTGGCTTGCATTTCTCCACCGAGATTATTTTTCAGCAGGTGGACAGACATCTTGGTCTGCTCTAACACCGTAACCTTAGATCACATGTTTGTGCCCCTAATGGGATCAATTTTCTCTTATCTTATATTTCTAGAAGATTTAACTTCTATCTCGTTTATAGGCAAACATCACGTCGTCCCCCAAAAAAATTTGTTCCCCCTCCACTTACCCCCTCTATGATACTGAAATATGTTTTTTTACAGAGAATAAATTAACTTTTGCATTATCTAAAGTAGGGAATAATTTTTATAAAAACTCAAAGTGAGTAGATGCGAGAACTAATTTAAATAATTGATTGAATGAAAATTAAAACTATTTATTTATATTATAAATGAAATAAGATAATTAGTATAACTTGTATGTGTTTTTATTATAGAATGAGTGCAGACCAGACGATTGACGTGATGCCAGGCTTCGAGATTGGTGCAGACGATCCCCCAGTGCAGAAGATAGTAGACGACTGTAGCAGCGAGTAGCAGCAACGAGAAGGCTAAACAGCGTCTACGTACAAGCAGCCCTGGAACCCTCCAAAGGTAAAGCATCACGTCCCTTTATGTCCATCGACAAAGGCCGACGAACCGGCCTGTAAATCCCCCCCCAACCTAGACAAAACGCTCACCGCATCTGTCACTGACACCGGGTAAACAAAACACTCAACTCTCGACATAGAGAGAGATAGAATAGAAGCAACATTCTGCTATGCCTTTAATCGATTTCGAAATGTGGCCAGTTGTCCAATCAGAGAGCATTTCCTTTTGCGCGCCGTTATTTGAGAACTTATACAAGAAAGCACCATATTATAAATGCGTTATTAATTTTTTCGGAGGAAAATGCGTTCTCAATGTTTTCTCTTTTGGAGAAATTTGACAGATTTATTAAAAGAAATACCCCACAATTAACAAGTGCCAGTCAGAGGCGTACCGAGGCAGTTTTGGGCCTGGGGCAGCACTAGAAGAGGGGGCCTTATATTGAATTTTTTTTGGGGGGGGGGGGTGCTCAACTTTAAATATCCTTCTCCTCCATACACAAAAATATTTTTAAAATACTGTATATCCCTTAACGCCAAGGGCCCCGGAGCCTCTCAAAGAGAAATTTTCATTAAATTTTGTTTTCACTTGAGCCCTGAGAGCCCCGGGGCCTCTCAAAGAGAAATTTTCATTAAATTTTGTTTTTTTTTTTATCTAAATTTTTCCGTTTTTACTTGAGCCCTGAGGGCCCCGGGGCCTCTCAAAGTGAAATTTTCATCATTTTTTTTTTTTATAAATATATGGGGGCCTATGCCGGCTCGGGGCCTGGGGCGGACCGCCCCCCTCGCCCCCCCTCGGTACGCCACTGGTGCCAATGGCGGAACTAGGATTTGTTTCTAGAAGGAGGGGGCGTTCAGAATTTTCTCAAAGGGTTTCTCTTCTAAAGCTGGAATTCCGATTCTAGACCCTGAAAAACACTTAAATTTTTATTTTTAGCTTTTAAAGTTTGCTTTTGTTTAATTCGTACAGGGGTTGGACAAAATAAAAAAATCTCAAAATGTGTATGCTTTTTTCAGTTTTTCGCTTATATTTCGTAAACTAAACATATTTTGTGCACCATAGTCAGATACAAAATTGTAGAGTATTACATTTTCTAAAGTTTGGCTGATAAATCGAATTCGTAAACTCAATATTAACCGAGATACGGCCGAACGAATTTTCCATTTGTTTTAGATTTCGAGAAACTTGGTCTAACTTTGATCGGCCGTATCTCGGTTAATATTGGGTCTACATATTCGTTCCAACAACCAAATTTTAGCAAATTTAATGCTCTACATCTTTGTATTGTACTATGGTGCACAAAATGGTGCTTAAAATAAAAGCGTGGGGCGCTTCGAAGTGATTCCTAGGCTCTAAGAATATACAATTCCTTTAGATATCAAAGTGCGTCCCACGCTTTTATTTTAAGTCATAAATATTCAACAATTTTAACAAGAACAATTAAATTATTTCTCTCATTTTAGTTCAATTTAAATAAAAGCATTTTTAAATAAAATTTTTTTTTAACTTGATTTCTTGTTATTTTACATTTATATGCTATTGTTTATCACAAATCCTAAATAAAAAAAACTTATGTTCAGGAAAAGCTTTCTTAATCTTAATTTAAAATAAAATTATAAAAAAATCAGTGATTTTTTCTCAAAAATTCGAAATATTGCTCTAGTTTCTACAAAAACAAACTTTGATCAAAAAAACTATTTTTCCCTTTATTTTTACCGCAGGAGAAACGAAAATTTCATATGGAGAAGCCAGACCCAAAAATCGTATTGACCAGTGTAATAGACTATTTTAAACAAATACAAAACTTTTTAAATTGAAAACTCCTTAAAATCATGTCCTAGAGCGGGATGGCCAACCCTTCAGCAAGAGGACCAAATTTAAAAATAATATTCCTTGTCGGTCCGCAGATCAATTTTCACTTTCTCTACCTATATATGTAATATACCGGGTATAGTCAGAAAGAATTACAATCATGTCAAAGATTCGATGTCGAATTCGATTTTTTCAAAATTGGCTCTAACGATTTTGATTAAAATTCATAAATCAAATTATTATTTTTTAGATGCTTTTTATGTTTTTTTTTTTCAACGATTCATGATGATGTAATTGTTCTTTTCGTCACCAAGTGCCTGTATGCTCAAGAGTGGAGCAGCCTTGAGCTTAGGCAACCAAATTGCTTAGACGTCCGATTTGTTGCCTTAGCTTTTCCCCTTCAGTTGCAAGACAGGGTGTATTTAAGGGGGAGGGGACTCGCCCCCCGAAATTTTTTAAATCTATATAAATATATACTGTACAGTATATAAGGGTATATGGCCAATATCTATATTTTTGTTTGAAAAGTTCGTTCCATAAATAAAAGAAATAAAAAAATCTGATGTGACTGGCGCACAGCACACAACTTTCTCTTACCTTCGGTAATCGAAAGTTGTGTTCTGTGCTTGTGTGTTGCTTTGTGTCGACATATATTTAATTTCCGCAGATATATAAGAATTCAAGATGTAAAATTTATAAGTATGAATATAAATATTTATATTTTGTTGCCATGGTAACCATTTCTCCTATCTTTTCTATGGAGTACCAAAGTCAAGTGGTCTTCAGAAGATTTCAATGGCAAAATGAGAATATACATTTTAAAGAGCATATAAAAAATAATTGATTTTTGAATTTTAAACAAAATCGTTGGAGCGAATTTTGAGAAAATCGAAAAAAACTGAAAAAGTACATCAGTAAAGTACTAGTACTAGTAGCTTCTCATGGCTGGGGTCCCGGGTTCGCTTCCCGGGGCCCCAAGCAAGAAAATTTTATTTCAAATGAATTGCTTACCAATCATTTGGCATAAAAAGGGAAAAATGGCCTTAAATGCTGAAAAAGACTTATAATAAATAAAAAAAAAAATAGAGATATTTATTTTTTAGATTATTTTATTATAATTCTTTATAAACACAGGTTTTTTATTTATACGCGTTAAAAAACGAACTTGTTCATAAATTACAATAAATAAGTAGTATTTAGGGTAACGCCTAAGCAAAACCCTTCAATGAAATAAAAAAAAGAGATTTAATTAAATATCAGAGTTTCTTATATATCTAATTTTTTATTCTTTGAGAATAAATCTCTTTCTACTCAACGGATTGCTATGAAGGGTTGATTCACAACTGGAGACAAATTCTTCATTTCCCCGCTGAGTTTCAAAAGAAACGAAAGATGAGAGAACATAAAAATAAAAATATAAGACGCTACGAATGTTACGAATTTAGGCAAATAATAAACACCTTTTTAAAGAATTAATTTTCCTTTCTTTTTAGAGTTTGGAGAAATTCGTTCTGGCCATTTTTGCATCTTTTCGGAGTTTTTGGCTTTTATATTTGCCTAAATTCGATTCTGCTAGATCTAAAGTCTTATTCAGTCCATTGAGTAGGAGGGGCAAGAGCTTTTCGCCAAGCTCTCAAAAATTGTCCATAATAATGTAAAGTAGACCAGAGAAAAAGTTTTTCTTTGAATGTTATGTTCGTTTCTTCTATTCGAGGCGGTGGGGGAATCCCCATACTCGCCATCTGTACCTCTACTAAGCAGAGCATCTAAAAAATAATTTAAACTTTATTAAAACAAATGAAGCAGGCCTATTTGTTTTATTTTTTATCTATTCTAAACTAAAATACTGTATAATTAACTTGAAAAAATTGTTTTAGGCATTCAGAAGTAAGTAAACATAGATAGGCCTAATTAGTTAACTACAAATTTTAATACAAACCTCGGAAGTTTGATGCAGTACAAATTTCATCTTGAATATCTTCGTTCGTTCAGTCAAAGTTTGATTAAAAGAATAAAAATAAAAGGCATAGAGTTGCAATCCTTTATCCAACATGTGAATCCAATCCTAAAAAAAAAAATATTGGTTGAAATTATTTTTGACTGACTGGTTACCGTAACTATGGTTATGGTTATCTGGTTATAGTTTGGTTCCATGTTAATTCTCTTATTCCAATTGGTTTTATGAGCCATTAATGGACCTAATTTTGTCTCACCTTTAATCTTTACATAATAAAAGTATAATTAAGTTCATTTGTTGACATACTATTTTATTTGCAAATAATTTAGCATATATAACACAGGACGAAATATTGATAATGATTCAAAAAACGGTTACTTAATTAAACTTAAACGGTGATTTAATTGATTTTTCTTTATTTTTTAATATATAATTTTACAATTTTCTTTAGATTCTTCTGGAATGTCCTTCGAGACTTCTTAACCGTCTTTTCATCGTTCAAATTTTCTTCGAGTTTCTTCTCAACAGCGCGAATGACCCTGTTGCTGAAAGCGCCCTTAAACTCCTATTCTCAACATGTGAGTTTCAACTTCTTTTTATTTTATTTTAGGAAAGCTCAGATTTACGGTATTTGTGCATTATCATTTCCTTGTTATTCTAAAAAAACCTCGATTAGTTATTTTTCAAACTACTTGTTAATGCAGATCTAATCAAGATTCTAAATCTTGTATTGCATTCTGGGGCAGGGGCCGCAAAACTTTTTTTCAAAACATAAAAAATTTGCTAGTTCTCTTATAAACCCTTCTATATAAAAATATCTAAAAAGAAAACAAATAATTAATTTTAATAATGAAAAATTGGAGATATCAGCCAAATTGGAATAATCCAGGTTCAATAAAACTCCCAGAATAAGACGTTTCGGCCTGAATTTATTTGACCATCTTCAGTTATTGGGCTACAAAATTGTATATAGATATTAACAAAATTTTTTACATTCTATTATTACAATATATTTTTTTAAGTTGGTTGTGTTGTTTTTATTTTTACTTACAATTATACACATAGTGCAAGTGCACATGTGATCAACAAACAACACAACCAACTTAAAAAAATATATTGTAATAATAGAATGTAAAAAATTTTGTTAATATCTATATACAATTTTGTAGCCCAATAACTGAAGATGGCCAAATAAATTCAGGCCGAAACGTCTTATTCTGGGAGTTTTATTGAACCTGGATTATTCCAATTTGGCTGATATCTCCAATTTTTCATTATTATCACATCACCAGCCACAACCCAAAAGCAAATAATTAATTTTATTCTGACAAAATAAAATTTTGACATAAAGCATAAATGAGAAGAATGAATTCTCACTGTTGGATTCGAAATTTGTTAGGGGACATAGGTGATGCGTAATTCGAATAAAAATGTCGTAAACTTTACTTATTCATTGTTTTGATGAGAGAAGTGACTTTCGAACGATTAGATAAATAAAAGGAGAGGGTATCAGCCTCTATCGAATGTAAATCCCATAAAGAAATCGTTTCGACTTTAATTAAATGACTCCATCATATGCAATCTGAATGAACACATCGAGATGCAGAAACGTTTTCGTTTATTGAGATTTTCATTCAATAGAGGCTATCCCCCTGCTTGCTAATTTCCTCTCCATTATTAATAAAATCATTACTTACTAGATTGAAATAACCAATGGCTTTCCGAATAAAAATCGTGTATGCTGTCAATAAATTTACTAGTATATAATAATGGTATCGATTTCGACCACTTTGATGATCCCCGTTCTAGGCTATTATTAATTTAGATTACTTCACTGCCACCACTTTTAATTTTTATTTTTATCAGTTAATACAACATGGTTGTGTTGCCACCTGCCAATTACAAGCAGTTTTTTGATTTCTCCATATTCTCTTAGCAATTCTTTTTGTTTATAACCATGGGCGTACCCAGGATCAAATCTAGGGGGGGGCAGTTCATGGTCGTCCAGATTGTGACATAGCTATTTTTTATATAGAGGGGTAAAGCCTTCGAATTAAAGGCCTAAAAACCCTCGAGTCCTAACAAAAAGAATCATTCCCCGTCGCCAACCACCAATTTTGTTTCGTTTCATCACTTTATAAACATTTAATTTTTTTTTTGTTGCTTCTAGGGGGGGGCAGCTGCCCCCCTGCCCCTCGCTGGGTACGCCCATGTTTATAACTTTAATTATATTTATCTCAAGAATCAAGCTATTGAGGACTCTCGATTTATATACCCATCTTCATTATTACGTTTTGGGATAGGTTAATGAGAATTAATGAATATTTCGTTGGATCACCTTTCGCTTTTATAGAGGTCTTGCTTCAAAATTGTTTGGAATAGCTTGTAAAACAGCAAAGTTTTTTCTAGTTTACTGTAGAATTATTTTTCTTTGAGAAATTGGCTCTGATTAATTGCTTTCTTCTGATCAGAGCAGCAGCAAGCTCAAACAAATTTCTTCGAGTCTCTTGCTGACCAATTTACTCTCTCTCTTTAAGCTTTATTTTGTTGTTAATCTTTGCAGCGGCGTAACTAGCCTTTGAGGGCGGAGGGGGCGAAGCTCAACTGGGGCGCCGTTTTTTGTTTGACCTTTTTTTTTTTTTTTGGTATTCGAATCTCGTTCGATCTTTTTTTGTAATTTTTCTCCGGATTTGTGATATAAAATGATTTTGTTATGAAATTTCAAAAAAAATAGCCGGAGATTTTGGGAAAAAGCCGAAAATGCTCGAGGGGCGCCAAAAGCTTGCTCCCCCGCCAGGGGCGGGGGGGGGCTCGCGCCCCCCTTCGCCCCCACCTGTATACGCTACTGATCCTTTGATGTTCTCTTGATATGCAGACTGATGATGTGTTTGTTAGTTTTAAGAGCCATATTAGCTTTAAGGGGGTGTAGGAGCGGCGTCTAAACGTACTTTAAAATACTTTCTCTCTCTATATATTACATATAGGCAGGGATGGGCAAGTTACTCGATTTTGAGTAACGAGATACAAAATACCAATTACTTCAGATTTTTGTAACGAAATACAAGATAGCAATTATTCACGGGTTTGTGTAACGAGATACAAAATACCAATTACGTATTTCAAATACATTGAAAATACCAATTACAAACAAATTTTTCCTTGATTTTAAAATTCTTTTTGGTGGGGTAATTCTGGAACCCTAAATAAATTTAGTTTAGGAAAGTGGCAGCTAAACTTATATTGGAAACAATGTTGGGCAAATTAAGCATATTTTGATTTGTCTACTTCATGACGTAGACAAATGCGTAGACAATGTAGACAAAGACGTAGACAATGTAGACAAATGGCTCAGCGCTTGTTTTCATTGGTTCTCATCTCAGATCAGTGATCTGTCATTTCTAGAAACAGCCTATAAATTCATATTAATAAAAATGTCTAAACGCGGAAGATCAATAAACAGACATTTTAATGAATTAAAATTTGAATTAGAGAAACAAAATGAAAAAAATCTGGTGTGATTGGCGCACAGCACACAACTTTCTCTTACCTTCGGTAATCGAAAGTTGTGTACTGTGCTTGTCACACCAGATTTTTTGTGTCGACATATATTTAGTTCCCGACAGTACGGAACATTTGAATTCAGATGTAAAATTTATAAGTATGGGAAAATATTTATATTTTGTTACCATGGCAACCATTTCTCCTATCTTCCCTATGAAATACAAGAGTAAAGTGGTCTTCAGAAGATTTCAATCGCAAAATGAGAATATACATTTTAAAGAACATCTAAAAAATAATTGATTTTTGAATTTAAAAAAAAATCGTTGGAGCAAATTTTGAGAAAATCGAAAAAAACTGAAAAAGTACATCAGTAAAGTACTAGTACTCTTTGGCCGATTTTGATTAAAAGCTTATTTTTCCTGTCCCGGGAGGTGTTTAACTTAAATATAAAGTTTCAACCTCGTAGCTCAATTCCTTCATCCTTAAAATTGAACACACACCCACCCACCCACCCACCCACCCACAGACAGACCATGTCGCGAAAACCACTTTTTTGGATTCAGGGGACCTCAAAACGTGAAGATCCATCAAAATCTCGACATCGAATTTTTGACATGAATCCAATACTTTCTCTCTATATATATATTACATATATACATAGGTAAGAGAAAGTAAAATATGTTGCAGTGTGTCTTTTTTGCAAAAAAAAACCCTGCATAATACAGCTTCTAATATCTAATTCAAATAAAAGTCACTTAAAATTAAGAATACCGCCATTATCAACGCTGGCAGATGTTTCTTTTTCACCCAATATCTCCCTATATTCGATATTCCACTTTAAGCGAGAATAGAAAAATTGTAAAATCACTCTTTACCTATTGATTTCGTGTATATTAGTATCAAAAAATTATATTTATGACGATACATAAAAAATTATGGTGTTGCTAGTCCCGCCAAATTCTTAAATTTTAATTGTCTACTTTGTCTACATGGATATTGTTCATTTGTCTACATACATTGTCTACGCGTAGACAATTGTGTAGACAAAGTAAAGTAGACAATTCGCCCAGCGCTGATTGGAAAATACCTTTGGTAAATCGAAAACAATAAAATTAATCATGATATTAAAAAAAATGTATTTATAAAAATATGAAAAGGTTTCAAAAAAACCAAGTTTTCAAAAGTTTTGTCGGATAATCTGGACCTTGATGGAGAATGAATAAACCCGCAAATGAAAACAATCTTTCAACTGGGGCAGAAGAACAAAGATTTAGTCGTTGAGAGCTGGTTGAAAGAAGAAAGCAAAAAAGTATTTTAACGAAGAGTGAAAATTTGGCGGTTTGATTGACTTTTCTTTGCTGGTTTTTACTAAAATTCAGAGCAGAGAACCCACACGACGATTACATACAGTAATATTAAATAAATTAAAAAGATTTCAGCTCCCTCTGCAAGACTTTTTATACGGCGGCAAATTAAAAAAAAAAAAAGTATTTGGTATCTCGAATTTCAGATACCAATTACTAAAAAAATGTAACCAAATACAAGATAGCAATTACTTTGCCTATGCTGTAACGAGATACAAGATACCAATTAATATTGTATTTGGTATCTTGTATTTCAAATACATGTAACTGATTAACGCCCATCCCTGCATATAGGCCTATACATAGATAAGAGAAAGTAAAAAACTAGACTATTATAAGGAATTTTTCAATGCGTTTTTTCTAATGATTTAAATTCATAAGGGATTATTGTATTAATGACATTAAAAAAATAATAATGAAATTAATTTTTTGTTATCAAGCTAATACAGCAAACCATCTATCCCAATAATCTTAAATTTATTTTAAATTTAAAAATCAATTTATTGATATTATTAATCACTTATTAATTAAGAAAATTTTAAAATGAGCTTAGTAGGTATATTTAAAAATTATGTGTAGAATAGTTCAGCACTCTTGCAAAAGCCTGTATACTATTAACTCTGGCCTATATTTATATATTTATATGCTTTTATAAAAGATACATAAAATATAATAGCATTTATAAAGTATTCATTCTTAAAAGATCAATGAATATCAATCAAATGCATTGAATTATTAGCTACCATTCTGACATCTCTTGGCAAATTTTCGTAATAGGTGTTATATTTTTTGCTTACTTTTTAATACACACAACGCCCTCTTATCGGGAAAAACATGCGTAACATCTACCTCCTGAACCCCCTTAAGCTTTTTTATTTTGATCCAATACATAATAACATAAATAATAGCATTGGCGTATATTCTTAACCAAAAGCTATTTTTAAAATATGAATATATTTACCTTAGTGGCTGTCTCGTTCAATTGAGGGATATCCAAACTTGGAAACAGACCTTTAACTTGATTTCTAAATTCCAAAGCTCCTTTAAATTTTATAAATAATTTATTCATCCGATGCATCCCTTTCAATCCATTCAGAGTAATTTTTATCAACTTCTAGAACAAAGAAACTTCCTAAATTAAAAAAAAAAAACTAATTATTTAGATTTTATTTATTAAGTTAATCCGAATTTTTTAAACCATATAAATTCAATTATTAATAAGAAGCACACAATTAGGCGAAAATTAAAAAAAAATTCAAATCTGTTTTATTAAATTTGCTAAAACTAATAAAAAAAATCTGGTGTGACTGGCGCACAGCACACAACTTTCTCTTACCCTTCGGTAAGAGAAAGTTGTGCACTGTGCTGGTCACACCAGATTTTTTGTGTCGAGATATATTTAGTTTCCCATAGCAACTTAGTTTCAAACCCCCTTTTGAATCGAAATTAACATACAAATCCCTATAGGAAATTAACATTGGCCAAATGCGAAGATAAGGTAGAAAAATTTAAAACGCGAAGAAAGAGAGAAGATAGCTTTGTGAGAGAGAGAGATATGTATTCTCCGAAAAAAAAAATGGGTGTTTAAATAATAATTGATTTTTAATCTAATAAAAAGAAAAAGATTTAAATTCGGTTACCATGGCAACCATTTATTTCTCCTATCTTTCCTATGAAGCACAAGAGTAAAGTGTGCTTCAAACAATTTTGAGGGCAAAACGCGAATATACATTTGAAAGAGCATCTAATAAATAATTGATTTTTGAATTTTAATCAAAATCGTTAGAGCGAATTTTGAGAAAATCGAAAAAAACTGAAAAAGTACATCAGTAAAGTACTAGTACTTTTTGGCCGATTTTGATTAAAAGCTTATTTTGTCGGTCCCGGGGGTGTTTAACTTAAATATAAAATTTCAGCCTCATAGCTCAATTCCTTCATGCTTAAAATTGAACACACACAGACACACACACACACACACACACACACAGACAGACAGACAGACAGACAGACAGACAGACAGACAGACCATGTCGCGAAAACCACTTTTTTGGATTCAGGGGACCTCAAAACGTGAAGATCCATCAAAATCTCGACATCGAATTTTTGACATGAAACCAATACTTTCTCTCTATATATATATTACATATATACATAGGTAAGAGAAAGTAAAAATAAGCCTGGTTAGGGCAGGTTTAATAGAATAGACCTACGTAAATTTAGATGCCATCTTGAATTTTTTTTTAGTCTGGAGGGGGGGAGAGAAGTTTGAGCCCCAAAACTCTCCCCCTGGGCTAGGAACATCCTATATTGTTAAAACGATATTTTTAAATCTACTTTTGACTTCAACTTATGCTATCTAATCGAATAAGATAAATATCAGATTGGGAACTTGAAAATTCAAATATTTCCGAGTTCCCAATTCTGGGAAAAATATACTTATTGTAATAGTAAAAAATGTTGATGTTTTCTCCTAAATATAACCAGATCAATAGCCAAAATTGATCAAAACTAGCCTAATATTTATCTAGATTGCGTCTAATTTACTATATTATCGTAGATATGATTTACGATTCACGATTCACGATTATTATTCTAAATAAAAGACATTTTGACCTTATCATTTTGTCTGGGGCAGGAGTCGGCAACCTATTTTAGGTAGAGAGCCATTTTTCCTTTAATAATTTTAAAAAATCTTTACCAAGAGCCGCAAAGAACCACACAATTTGGATAAGAGCCTCGGGTTGCCGATCCCTGGTCTGGGGCAATAGCGAATTACAAATAAAGTATAAATAGTTCAATTCAGATCAATCAAAAAGAAAGCTGTTTACTTTTTTTTTAAATTAATTTGGCATCTGAGGCCATTTTTGACTATATTTATAATAATTATTTTATATAATAATTTATTTTAATTTAATAAAAATTCCACTTACTCCCCCTCCTGAGGAAATCCGAGTAAATGAGAAACGCCACTGAAAAACCTATATTTATAATATGTATTATTATTTATAGGAAAAATCCAAGTTGTCTACTTACTTTCATCTTGCTATGGAGTCTTATTAATTCCTTGTCCAGTCTAACAATTGTAAATCTATTTGCACGAAGGCCTTCTAAGTCACATGAATCCTGACAGGGGCATTTCCAATCGGGCTTTGAATTCGTGCCTGTCGAGTAATCCACGCCCATAGTTAAAACAATGTACACTGTTAGTGGGTCCATGAGCACACGCAGACTCTTGTACTCTACCTATGCTAATAGCTATCTTATAGAGGTGTGTGAATCACAGATTATCTTATCGTCTGATTGATAACATTTTGGCGACGAGCCCCCTTTCATGACCGCTACCTTTTACTACAAGTAGATTTTACCCCCTCTCCCTCCAGGAAATCCTATAGACAAAGAATAAGTATTTGCTCTGCCACAAATATCATTTGAATCATTTATTTGATACAGTCGGCGCCACAAGCGTCTGCTGTGCTCGAGAGTGGTGCCTTGAGCTTAGGCAACCAAAATGCTTAGCGATCGAAAATGTTATCTTAAAGGTAGCTTTTCCCCTTCAGTTGCAATAAAAAAGATAATTTTAAACTCCACTCTCGAGCACATCAGGCACTTGTGACGCATACGGAGATTGTAGATAGAGTCCAAATATAAAATTTTTTCTTGTAAGATTTTTAGTTTTTCTTTTTAAAATTTTCCATGTCAAATCATACAGAACTAAAACTATTATTTTAGATTTTGAAAAAATACATATTTCTTATGAAAAGAAAAAAAAATGCTAGTTTTGAAAAGAAACGTAGAGAAGTTAAGAAATCATTTTTTACTTTTTTTTTAACATAGACATGAATTTCTTTTCTTAAGCTTACAAACTGAAGATGATATTTTGGATTTTTTTCGAACAAATTTATAAGGAAATCAATTTTTACTTTTTTTTTTTTTTAATCTAATAAACCAAGATATCAAAATTATTTTTTAATACTAGAAAATATCTGAGATATCAAAAAAAATAAGATAAGATAATCAAATATTTTATAAATTTAGAGGTATCACCTTTTTTTATAGGCTATTAGTCAACAATATTTTTAACTTCTCAGCTACGTGGGAGGGTAATATTAATCAACAAATTTAATTAACAATTAAATCTTTTTTTTAAGTCTTTTTGGCATCTTAGGGCTGATTATCATAATTAGCGTCACTTTAACAGTTTAGTTAAAGCTACTTTAAGGCTTTAATTTCTTAATCAATCTGCCTAGGGACTTTAACTAAAGTCGGACTAAAGCTTCTATCCTTAAGAATTGAAGGAAGTTGGCTCTCTGACTAGAAATAGAATAGAATGTAGCCAGATTGCAATAGAGCATACAGAGCCATTGATTTTTGCTTTTTCGAAATGTCAACCAACACCCCTTGAATAAGAGGAAACCATTTCACAAAAGAAGAATTATCATTAATTAACCAAGGACGGATTAATGCAATTTTGTCGGTTTTTTTTTATATTTAAGGTCTTTTTTGGCTTCTATTTAGTCCCCTTCCCTATTTATTTAAATTGATTGGTAGCCAATTCGATTTAAATAAATTTTTGTCGCCTGGGGGGGGGGGATACGATTTTCGGTGGGGTCGGTTGAAAGACAGGAGAGCCTCTGGGGATGAAGATTTTTAAAATAATATCTCCAAATACTAGCACCGTTAAAGTGATTTGTGACTTGAATTGATAATTTAAAGTAAATGTAAAAATATATTTTAGACAAAAAATCATAATTTCTTTAGATGACTAGTTTTTAAAACTTTTTCAATTTTTCTCGGTCGCTCCCCCTTTAACACATCCCTGTAATTAACATAATATGCAAACAGATAGACGATTAAAATTCTGTTCCAGTTGATAAGATAAATATTTTATCAATTATATTGAAATACATTTATATCCCTGAATCCAAAAAAGTGGTTTTCGCATCATGGTCTGTCTGTGTCTGTCTGTGTGTTTAATTTAAAGCATGAAAGAATTGAACTACGAGATTGAAATTTTATATTTAAGTTAGGCACCTCCCGGAGGCGTGAAAATAAGCTTTTAATCAAAATCGGCCACAGAGTAGTAGCACACGATGTACTTTTTCAGTTTTTTTTTTTCGATTTTCTCAAAGTTCGCTTCAACGATTTTGATTGAAATTTAAAAATTTTTAAATACTCTTTAAAATGTATATTCATTTTCCCATTGAAATCTTCTGAAGACCACTTTACTCTTGTACTCAAGGGCGGATACAAGGGGGAGAGGGTAATTACCCCCCCCCCCCCCCCCGAGATTTGAAAAAAATACTTTTTTTTAAATTTATTTTTAATGTAAAATTTTAAAAATAAATACTTAAAAATTTGATTTGTATTTATATTCTGTCAAACAAGAACAGAATACGCCTTTAAATTACCGAAATTAAGAAAAAATAGTGTGCTGTGCAACGAATCACACCAGACTACCCCCCCCCCTCCCCCGAGAAACACCTCTCGATCCGCCCTTGCTTGTACTTCATAGGAAAGATAGAGGAAGTGGTTGCCATGATATTCAAAATATAAATATTTTCCCATGTTTATAAATTTTATATCTTGAATTCTAATATATCAGCGGAAACTAAATATATGTCGACACGAAAAATCTGGTGTGATCAGTCACACCAGATTTTTCTTTAAATAATTCTTTCTCACACAATATTGATATTTATCTAATAATTGAACCGCTTTAGAAGTAATAAATAAAAAAAAAATATCTTTATCGATATAATTAGGGCTATCATTATAATTATTTTTTGTGTTTGCCTAGGGATATTTTTTAAGTCTATTTTAAAACCACCATTCCAACCTCATCTTCATCATTAACTGAATGATGTATCAATTATTTAACATTTCCCCCTTTTTTTCCTTTCTTAGCGACTTCTATCTTGATTGCAAGATTGATAGATAATTCACACAGCTCGATTGGCGGTATTTTTTATTTTTTGTTTTTAATTTTTTTTGCGAATGTGAGAGGCGCCGTGAAGCCTTTTGATGTCGACAGCGGCGACTCGTTAACCCTTTGGCGAGGACAGGATGTGGTGAAGGTAGGAAGGTGGGGGGGGGACCTCGTTAACGTGAAGGGGGACCACCGGCTAAGGCGGCCTCCGCCTCTAATCATCTAGGGGGAGGGGGGCGGAGGACCGCCCGACCCCCTTTTAAAAAAACTTTTAAGATGGCGACCTACTTGAAAAAAAAAAAAACCAAAGCTTTGAGTTCCTTCCGACTATTGATGATTTTATAAAAAATGGCCATTGAATTAAGAGAATTATTTTTTTGGCCCAAGGAAACGAGAAGTTTGAATTTCAAAGATGTAACGCGCCAGGTGCCAAAATCAGGCGATCCTTTTAGAGGACTTTTTCTGATA
Organism: Euborellia annulipes; assembly: GCA_023213315.1. Lineage (NCBI taxonomy): Eukaryota > Metazoa > Arthropoda > Insecta > Dermaptera > Anisolabididae > Euborellia > Euborellia annulipes. The sequence goes on along the minus strand of JAKCPI010030328.1, from coordinate 1,544 downwards.
GGCCTAATATAATTATAGGGGGGGGGGGGAGGCACGCAATATAATTGTGTAGTGAGGCCCGTGGTGTGTGTACTAGGGGTATGACTTTTTGGCTATTTTTTTCAAAAATTATTTCCTCTATATTTCCGAAAGAATGAACTTTTGCCTATTAATGATTAAAATGTTGTTTATTCCATGGAAATATTAAAAAAGAAGAAGGACTCCCAGAGGAGTTCAACCTGTGCAGATCAATTGTGAAGATTGTTGGCGATCAGTACTTCTTTGTGCGGGATTTGATGAGTAATTATTTAACGATGTCCAGATTTTGATGGATATACACGTTTTGAGGTTCCCTGAATCAAAAAAACACATACATACATACAAATACACAATATTATATTTAAGTTAAACACCACCCTGGGACGTGACACGAAGCTTTTGAACAAAATCGGCCAAAGAGTACTAGTACTTTACTGATGCACTTTTTCAGTTTTTTTCAATTTTCTCAAAATTCGCTCCGACGATTTTGATTAAATTTTAAAAGTCAATTATTTTTTAGATGCTCTTTAAAATGTATATTCTCATTTTGCCATTTAAATCTTTTAAAGACCACTTTACTCTTGTACATCACAGGAAAGATAGGAGAATTGGTTGCCATGGTAACAAAATATAAATATTTTCCCACTTATATAAACTTTACATCTTGTAGGCCTATTAGTCCAGGATCCCGGGCCCATTTTGCTTAAGGCTCTAGATACCAGGTGAGGCCTTATTGTGACGCTCACTGTACACAAAAAAACATTTTTTCGCTATTATTTTGTACCGAAGCATGTATTCTCTCGCTTGATAACACGCATTTAGTAGCGTCAGTTGAGGAAAGAAGGGCACGGGGAGAGACTGCTTCCTTGAATAAGACCTTCAGAAAATAAACATAAATTTCATAAATCTGTCTATTAGTTAAAGCCTTTTCCCACAGGCTGTGGGTGTTCACTTTGCCTTGAAAGAATCAAAATAAAAAAAAAAAAGAAGAATTTTAGCAACTTTTATCTGGCTCGAACTAATTCAAATATATAAAGCTTTTATCAAAGACAAGATTTGTTAATGTCTATTATTTTAAGATTAAAAATCAAGATCGAATAACTTTCTAATGAAAAATAACGATAATATCTTTATGAATGGTAAAAGATAAAGGAAATATGATTAGAAACCTTAAATCGTTGTCTTTCCGTTTTGTTCGATTGTTTTTCACTTAATAGGATTTATTAATTAATACAAAGTTTATATTCCTTGATTATGCTACCTTGGCATGGTCATTTTATCACGGCCCTTAAAAATGTATGGGGCACAATCAAATTCTAAAGATAATATTTTGGAGGCACCAATAAAAATTTAACCAACTTTTAAAATTTACTTTGAGCCTTTACTAATGTTTAAAGACAAAGACATCCCCGACAAGTTTCTTTAATAACAACTCATTTGAAGGCCGAGGACATTTAGGACACCGTTAATATTTATTTAAATTAAATTCTTTAGGGTACGACGATATTAGAACGTGAAGCAAGATC
>JAKCPI010030327.1:0-22425 GCA_023213315.1 Euborellia annulipes | reverse complement strand
CATTGTTGAAAAATTCTTATATAATATATATATACACAGTGAGACGACCAGGTACATAAAAAGCTACATAAAAGTACATAAAATTTTTTACCCTCTTATTAATATAACAACTCAGCTATAAATTGTTTACAATAATTTTTTCTTGTCAATTCAGTAAGTAACATTAAATATAATTTTTTTTTAGGACATATTTCATAAAAAATACTATTAATTAAAGCATTTGACACAATATTCCGTGCTTAACACTATTTTAATTTTTTTGGCGCTTGACACACTAATGCATAACAGGGTACATATATGAAATATATATAGAAAGAAAGTATTTGGATTCAGGGGACCTCACAACGTATACATCCATCAAAATATCGACATCGAACTTTTGAAATGAATCCAATACTTTCTCTCTATATATATTAACATATTTAGAGGTAAGAGAAAGTAAAAAAATTGAAACCTTTTGAAAACATTGACTATGAGTTGAAATGAATTGGAATCGAATCAAAATAAAAGAGAAGATCGATGTGCAACGCAACATAGACAAAGGCTGGATGGATGGATGGTGTGAGTTATCGCCCTTTTTGCATCCTCTTCTTCGAGTTATATACTCTCTCCCCCACACTCTCAACAGGTGTTTTTGCTTTTTTATGAGTTCAAGTTAATTTCTCGCTTGAAATGCAGTATTTTACATTAAAGGTGACAGGAAGCAAGAGAAAGAGATATGTTAATAAAGAAAATATTTTTTTGTATATTAATAATATAATATTCGTAAGAAAAGCACTTAGTCCAATAGAATATCTTTGGTTATAACTCTTTTTTTTTTGGCGTAGTAGATCAATGAAATTTTATATTTAAGTTTTGTACCCCCTGAGGCGTGAAAATAAGCTTTTAAACAAAATCGGCCAAAGAGTACTAAAACTTTACTGATGTACTTTTTCAATTTTTTTTTCTATTTTCTCAAAATTCGCTCTAACGATTTTGATTAAAATTGAAAAATCAATTATTTTTTAGATTCTCTTTCAAATGTATATTTTCATTTTTTCTCTCAAAATTGTTTGAAGATCACTTTACTCTTGTACTTCATAGAAAAGATAGGAGAAATGGTTGCCATTAATATTTTCCCATGTTTATAAATTTTATATCTTGTCTTGAATTTTAATTACTCGGCGGAAACTAAATATATCTCGACACAAAAAAATCTGGTGTGACAAGCCCAGAAGGCACCAAAGATAAGAGAAAGTTGTGTGCTGTGCGACCAGTCACACCAGATTTTTTTAAATGATCTCTTAATTTTTATTTCTCTTAGATATCTTTTCTATTAGAGATTATGTTATTTAATATTTATACGTTGATGAAGAGGCAGTCATGTTTAAATGCTCCTGGGAGTTATGCAACCATAGCTCCTCATTTTCTTAGTTGCCTATCTTTTAGGCTTTTCCAACACTAATGTAGTCGCTTAGGTATTGTTTTAAATAGACATAAATATAAATGGATAGAGTAGGGATGGGTTGTAAATGGCCTTAGATGCCGAAAGAGAACTTATTTTCACGATCCAGGGGGGGTGTCTAATTTAAATATAAAATTTCAGCCTCCTAGCTGAATTTCTTCATACTTAAAATTGAACAGACACAGACACACACACATTAGCAAAATTAACACTTACATTGTTTGCTCGCGACTTGTTTTTTTCCTGATTTTGATCTCAATAATTAAGTTTGATTTTTTTTTATTATTTTTACATGTCAAGTGGAAATTTTTTTTTTAAGCTGTAATCAATCTTAAACTTCATATCTTCAAATTTTTTAATATTCAAGCAAAAAAAAAAAGTAGAAATTAAAAACTAAACGAATTATCGTCTCACAATTGAACGAGAGCCCTTTGCTCTCTCTCTTGCCCTTTTTCCATTCTTTGCCTGGTCGTTGCAACAACTGATAGATTGAAAATTTTAATCTTATAAGCAAATCGATTAATTCTATTAATAATATATTTATCTTCTACAATACAATTCCAATATAATTTTGTATAAATTTATTAGATACTGAGTTAAATAAAATTGACTAGCTTTATGTTATAAAATATAATATATTCATTATTAGGGCTCGGATTTCGCCCTATTTGCCTATTTTTTATTTATGGCTTAAAATTTAGGCCAATATGATATGTATACGTTTCATGGAATTCTGAATAAAATAAGAGGCATTTGTTAGTGTTTAGAATGCCTATTTTGTCCGATTTCAGGTTTTAGTGCCTATTTCATCTACAAATGCCTTTTTTTAGTGCCTATTTTAAGTATTTTAACTTAAAATAGGCTATTTTAAGCCAATTTCGGCTTTTTTTTTTTGAAATTTCACAATAAATTCATTTTATATCACAAATCCGGAGAAAAATTACAAAAAAAAATCGAACGAGATTCGAATACTAAAAAAAAAAAAAGGTCGAACGAAAAACGGCGCCCCAGTTGGGCTTCACCCCCTCAGCTCTCATTCAGCCATCTTTGTGCAAAGGAGGTAATTGTTTTATCTTTGTTTCCAAAAATAAGACATCAATTTTTTAAATTATTTCTTATGTAATGCCTTTTAAGTGCCTATTTTTACAATAAATGCCTTTTTAAGTGCCTATTTTAATAATTTTTAGTGCTTAGTTGCCTGCCTATTTTAAAGATTTTTAGTAAATCCGAGCCCTATTCATCACTAATAACTTCAGATGAAATTCAATTTGAAAATTATTTACATGGTATAATAATAAATAAAAATACATTGAAACATGTTACCTTGTGTTTTTATAATATAATTGAAAACACTCGCTTCTTTTATTTATTTATTCATACTTCTAGTCAGTTTTTGGTGATTATATGGTGATGAATGACGATAAGGGTGAAAAATATCTATATATAATAATATCGGTGTGTCCGTCTGTCCTAAAATAAAATACCAGTTTGAATTTATAATAAAATTTTATTCCATTTTAATGTCTTCAATTCTTGTTTATAGCCAGTGGCGGATTAATGCAATTTTGTCGGGGGAGGGGGGGGGAGGGCGGTTTTTTTTTATTTAAGGACTTTGTCGGCATCTATGGCCATTTAGACCCCTTTCCTATTTATTTAAATTGATTGGTAACAAATTCAATTGAAATTAAAGAGCGGGAATCATAATTTCTTTAGATTACTAGTTTTTATAACTGTTTGAATTTCTTCTCGGGGGGGGGGGGGGCGATCGTTATAAAAAAACACTCACACTTTTTCTCATTCACTCTCACATTCACACAGTCTTTTCGGCAACTCAGGCCATTTAAGACTTTTACGATAACCGTTATTTAATAATACATATTTATTTGGGGTCAAGGCTTATTTAAGCCATTTGGATACCAAATAAAATCATCGGACTGCCTGGGGTCCGAACCCGCGACTTTTGGTATACGAGGTTAGCACGCTAACCTCAACGCCAAGACCCGAGGGGTTTATAGCTAGGATAAACATGCATGAACATGTTGATTGTTAATAGGCATACATTTCTATTTTTTTTCCTTTTTTTTTTTTGTTGTATTCAATATTTGTTATTGTATTTAAATTTGTATTTTGTTTGTTGGACCTAGCCACCGAGGGCTGGTGCATCTAAGTTGGTCGTAATAAATTTATTTATTTATTTATTATAATCTCAAATTTGCTGTTTATTTCGTTAACATAGTCAGCAGGTTATTTGTTAGCACTCTTCCCTGTTTAGACTCCCCAGCACACCTGATATTTTTTATAGTATTTCGTCACACGTTTCCCTTGGATATTTTTTGATACACTTCACCTCATGACATTTGACCACTATTTTTCTCCCTTGTCCACCTTCACCCTTTCTTTTTTTTTTTACACGTGTCTCAATGTCAAGTGTAGTATATTATTCGAGGGCAGCAAGAGCAAAAAAAAAAAAGAAAAGAAGGCATCGGTCGTTAGCGGCGCGGTGAGCGCGCGCGCCGTTGTCATAGTTACGTAGCGCCGTCAGGGGGGAGTTGCCCCTCCTAGGGGGGTGCTCGCTGCGGGGCACAACCGCCCAGTCGCACGTTGGGGACGTCCCAGCATACATACACCCACACATACACATCATTGACACCAATTCGACAGATTACTTGCCACAACACGTGATCGTCATCAACGTCATTACCATCATGGGTAAGCCGTTAAAATTTGCATGGATAAAAAAAAAAAAAATTATATCCTATTTACACGCTATGTTTATGCTAAAATAAAATAAAAATAAAAATAGAATGTTGATTAATTGGTACGTTCACGCGGTCAGTTTATTGTTGAATCGCATGATGGATGCAAGTATAGATGTTGGGTTTGAGAGGGTGTGGGAATAAAATAAACACAGATCAGTCAGCGAGATGATAGAAGGACAGGTCAAAAGACACATAGAAAAGAGAGTGAGAGAGAGAGAGAGAGGGCTAGAAGCTAGGACGATCGATCGACCTGCCTGCCCTACCCACTATACTCTCTCTCTCTCTCTCTCTCTCTCACTCTCTTACTGAGAGCTGTCTACCTGCCTGAAACGACATGCGTTTTATTAACCACCATGCCTAGCGGGTCACATATACACACCACTTGTCATTTTCGCATTTTGCAATTTTTTATTTCCAAGAGCTGTTAAAAGGTTGCTGCTCTCTAAAGCCTCAGGAAAAAAATTGTGCGCTCAATATATTTTTCATCTGCAAATAGTTAATGGATTCAACATCAACTATAGAGGCTAAAGTCTCGCCTCTTGTGCTAAATTATTTTGCAAAAAACTCAGATATTTAGAAGAAGAGGAAAATTTATTGCAGTAATTGGACCAAGGTGTTGTGGTTAAAGAATAACAATACAAATTATTGTTGTTTGCTTTATTCTAAAGTCTGGCGACTGGCTAGCAAAAGTTTCGGTAGCCCAACTACCATCTTCAGACCTGCAAAAATACATTTTTATTTTATTTACTTACATATAATTATTATATAAGCTGTCAACAATTGTATTTTTTATATCAACTTGATTAATAAAAACTATTAGGCCTACATTCAATGCTCAAGCTACATTCATTGATCAAGTTGATATAAAAAATACAATTGTTGACAGCTTATGTAATAATTATATGTAAGTAAATTAAATAAAAATGTATTTTTGCAGGCCTGAAGATGGTAGTTGGGCTACCGAAACTGTTGCTAGCCAGTCGCCAGACCTTAGAATAAAGCAAACAACAATAAATTTTATTGTTATTCTCTAACCACAACACCTTGGTCCAATTACTGCAATAAATCTTCCTTTTCTTCTAAATAATATTGATAATTGCACCAATCCAACTGAAAGTAACCTCAGATATATAATCTGTTTGCACTAGTTGAAACATTCTTAAATTTAATTAAATTATCTTTTAATTATAGATAATAATTAATTTACAAAAAATCATCTGCAAATAGTTAATGGATTCAACATCTACTACAGAGGTTAAAATCTCGCCTCTTGTACTAAAAAGTGTTCTGAGTATTTCTTTTGCAACTTAACTTTGTATTATTTATTTATATATAATTAGATGATAATTTAATTAAACCTCAGATATCTAAAAACTTCTTAAACAATATTTTTAAGGTCTTTTTCAGCAGAGCCCATTCCTATCATACTTATATAAGCTATGAGGCTGAAATTTTATATTTAAGTTAAACACCCCCGGGACCGAGAAAATAAGCTTTTAATCAAAATCGGCCAAAAAGTATTAGTACTTTACTGATATAATTTTTCAGTTTTTTTCGATTTTCTCAAAATCCGCTCCAAAGATTTTGATTAAAATTCAAAAATCAATTATTTTTTAAGGTACTCTTAAAAATGTATATTCTCATTTTTAAATCCCCTTTAAATATTACAAAGACCACTTTACTCTTGTATTTCATAGGAAAGTTGGAGAAATGGTTTCTATGGTAAGGGAGCGTACAAGTATTACGTAACGCAATTTGGGGGGAGGGGGGTCTCGTAAAACGTTACCATGCTTTACAAGGGAGGGGGGGTTGAACAACGCGTTACTTAACTGGTATTTTAGCGACTTTCCGATACTTTGCGCAACATAATTGTGATTTTTAGATAAAAATCGCCACTTGAGCGTTACTTAACGTCTAGGGGGGGTCCAGAAAAATGTTACGGCGCTTTACATGGGGGGAGGGGGTCAAAATCTTCAGAAATTGCGTTACGTAATACTTGTAAGCTCCCTAACATAATATAAATATTTTCTCATGTTTTATAAATTTTACATCTTGAATTCAATTGTACCGTACTGTCAGAAACTAAATATATGTCGACACAAATAAAATCTGGTGTGACAAGAACCAGTCACACCAGATTTTTACCTATTTAGGCAAGAAAGAATAAAAAATTCTCCAGTTTTCAATCTCAACCTATTAATGAATTTGATATGGAGGAGGGGGAGGGGAGGGGCAGAGAACGTATTTAATAAACAATTATCCTAAAGTATAACTGCCTATAAAAACGATGATAATCTATGTAAAATAACATTTTTTTTCTATATATTTAAACATTAACTGGCAATTAAATTCATTTTATGACAATGGCTCTCTTGATTCATGTAGAACATAAGCAATAAAGGCCTTAAGCCCCCTCTCTTTATTCTTTACTCTCTGATTTACATATCGAATAGATAAAATTCTTTATTATTACTTTCCTCTTCATTTTTCTTCTCAAAAAATTATATATTTAAGCGCATAGATTCTCAACCGGGGGGTCACATCGCCTCCGGGTAAAACAAAATTAATGAATCGAATACATTCTCTCTTTATATATTATACATAGAGCCTATATTCGAGTATAAGGTTAATTTCTATATTCGGAAAAATTTGGATTAAAAAAAAAAATCTGGTGTGACTGGCGCACAGCACACAACTTTCTCTTACCTTCGGTAATCGAAAGTTGTGTTCTGTGCTTGGCACACCAGATTTTTTGTGTCGACATGTATTTAGTTCCCGGCAGTAGGGAATATTTGAATTTAGATGTAAAATTTATAAGTATGGGAAAATATTTATATTTTGTTATCATGGCAACCATTTCTCCTATCTTTCCTATGAAACACAAGAGTAAAGTGGTCTTCAGAAGATTTCAATCGCAAAATGAGAATATACATTTTAAAGAGCATCTAAAAAATAATTGATTTTTGAATTTTAAAAAAAATCGTTGGAGCAAATTTTGAGAAAATCGAAAAAAACTGAAAAAGTACATCAATAAAGTACTAGTACTCTTTGGCCGATTTTGATTAAAAGCTTATTTTTCCGGTCCCGGGGAGTGTTTAACTTAAATATAAAATTTCAACCTCGTAGCTCAATTCCTTCATGCTTAAAATTGAACACACACACACACACAGACACACACACACGACAGACCATGTCGCGAAAACCACTTTTTTGGATTCAGGGGACCTCAAAACGTGAAGATCCATCAAAATCTCGACATCGAATTTTTGACATGAATCCAATACTTTCTCTCTATATATACTGTATATTACATATATACATAGGTAAGAGAAAGTAAAAGAATATATCATTTTTCCATGGCCTTGAAAACCCGCCCGGCTCGGCCCGCGGGCCTCCCCCCTCCCGCATCGCGGGGTTTGCGGGGGTGTACGTTACCCCACTGGGTTGGGAACCTCTATCCCACGAAAAAAGTGATTTTAATATCCACTGTTTGAGTCTAATTACCAAATGTTGATTTTGTTGTTTATTGAAAACGACGCTAATTGATAATCGAATATTGATATTCTTTAGATTAAAAACAATGAATATATAGGCATATTATTGTATATATCGATCCGAGGAAATTTTCAGTTTCCTTTCTTTTCCTTAAAAAAAAAAAAACACAAATTCCTGACCTTTTTTTTCCTATTTGACAAATGTGGCATGTCAACCTACGTGAACTCATGTCTCTGTTTAAAGCAACTACTCTTGAATAAATTTCCTCTCTCTCTATTTATTATTGAACATATTTTTCACTCAAAAGCAATAATAATACATGATTTTGAACAAAACAAAAAAAGGAAAATAGTTTATTTCGTTTTCTCTCTTTTTTTTTTTTTTAAATTATCAATTTCTATTCAAATGTCTTTGTTGTTTCAATAACCCTAGTTCGAAATCGGGCCGTAAGTCCAAAGTAGTTACCCCAATTAAATTTGGTTTGGTTTTTGGCAGTGAATTCCCTTTTTTTCTCTCTCATTGAAATTTTAGTCTAATATTAATTTATTTCTTATTTTATTAAATTTCCTTGCCTATGTATTTATTATTTTTATATTGGTGATTAGATAATAATAATAATTTAATTAAAATATTTCGATATCAGGGGAGATGACACCATCTCCATTACACTAATAGTGTAAATCGACCAAATTTCCATAGTATATTAGATGATGTAATATTTTCTTTATTTCATTTAGGCTGAACACACACCAATTGAGCAAAAACGTTTTCGGACAAAACGTTTTTGACTATCGTGCCTAAAACTGTTTTTTTTTCGATGCTTTTTTATGGGTCAACGCACACCAAGGAGACAAAACACAATTGAGCATGATTCGACATCATTGAACAAAATGTTTTGTCATTGAGCGTTTTTTTCAATTGGTGTGTGTCGGCAATTAAGCACAATCGAACACAGAATCAGAATATCAGAATAGCACACATTTCATCATCAGGCGCTGACATTTTACATAGAACTATTCATTAAACAAAAGGCCTACTGGAAGCAAACTGTTCAATGACAAAACGTTTTGCTCAATCGGTGTGCGTTGGCATTAGCAAAACGTTTTGCGGCCATCCTTCTCAGCAGGCGGGCCAAATTTCAGAAATAATATTTCCTGCCGGACTTCCTTACTTTTTGTTGACTACACTTGTTGTATTGTTTTTTTGGTGATATATTCAATAAAATTAACATTGGAAAATGAAGAAAAAAAATTCGTAGTCATGAAAAATCTATCGTAAACACTCGTGAACGTAATCTAACAATGAAATTGTTGTTTGAAAATGATAGCTGTATTTTGGAATTTAGCTCATCATATAGCCAAACTACAGTAGAACTTCGATAAGTTAAACCTCACTAAGTTCAAAACCTCCGTAACTTAAAAATTTTTTCAATTCCCTTCCCTTGACAGCGTAAAACCTCTATTACTTAAAGAACAAAACCTCGGTAACTTAAACAAATATTTTGAGCATAGCCCTCGATAACTTAAAATAATATTTTGATGACCTCTATAACTTAAAGTATTATCATATTTAACTAAACTATTCTAAATATACAAATAGATCAAACGAAATTCCTTTTCACTCATGTGCCCAAAGTCAATAAACCTCGGTACGTTAAAAATTATATTCAATAACCTCTCTAACTTCAACTCTCGATAAGTAAAAACTCGATAACTCAAATTTCTAACCGTTTCCCTTAAACTTTAACTTATCGAGGTTCTACTGTATATGCAAATGTCGAACACGGCCACTCTGAGTCAATTAACATATATGTTCAGTTGATCTCATGGGCGTATGTAGAATTTTTTTCGAGGGGTGAAACCAGACTTTTTAAATATCCCCCACCCCCATGCAAAAAAATATTTTTAAAATAGGGAGTATCCTGAGCCCCGAGGGGCCCCCACCCCTCAAAGACAAATTTTGATAAAAAATTTTTTAATCCAAATTTTTATATACGCCCCTGGTTGGTCTACATAGTTCCGCAACATTCTCCACTCGCACTCCTGTTCTATACATTTGTTTCTGAATAACCTAAATTTTGTTCCGCGCCCTGACTTCCTGAATAAAAATGATCGAGGGTCACACACGCCCGCAGCAGGTCTGCATAGTGAACCTTTAGGGACACACAGGGATATACACGCCCACACCAGGGACACATATTTTCTTCTTCGATCTACTGTGTGTGATCCTGGTGCGAGCGTGTGGATCCATCGATCATTTTTAATCATTTTTACTCGGGTTGTTCAATGTTGCTGCTAGTGTATGTTTAAATGGAAAGCACGTATCATGTTTCACAACATCTCTAAAATAGTTCTGAACACTTGGACTTTTGCGAACTTTGATCACAAACATTGTACAGAAACAAATGATTGCGATCTATACTTAGCAGGTAGGTTTTGAGATTTTTTTAAGCAGCTTTGCTGTGTGAACTTTTGAGTATAACTTCGAGTTATACACTTGATTTCTTCTTTGATAGATATTATTTTAGACCTTTGACTTTTGAACGCACACAATACCTGATAATATTTTATTTTGTCACCATGTGCTCCTTGCAGAGTTTCATATTTGTGTCTTTATTGGAGTGAGAATTAGGCCTACTTTATATTTTTATTGTTAGTGAAAAGTTTTGCATTTTTTCGCATCAACAAATCTAAGGTTTTGTCATGTTAGTAGTCGATCAGCTCAGAGATTTTAGATATCCCAATAGGATTCAATCAAATATTTGAACATGGAGTGCCTACTTTCGGAAGAAAGTTTTATTTCTCACTGATCCACTGGGGCTCTATCAAAGACTGTACACCTTCTTTTGACCAGTATACAGTATTCGGTCGGAACGTCTCAATCACCCTTTTCTATTTCTATAACCTTTAATTTTTCGGGTAAATAAACGGAACCTATAAAATGAAATGTAGAAGTTTGTTTGAAAGTGAAGAGGAAAAAAAAAGAAACCTTCTCCTTTGGGAGAGATAAATTTTGAATAAATAAAAGATGATCGTAGTTCTCTCTTGAACTCCTTTCTCACTTTTTTTTTTTTGGAAATCAATAAACATCGCTTTTGTGTATAGTAATAATAATTCTCTCTCTGTCTGTAGGTCAAATTGAGTTTCAAAGCCTCCCCACCCCCACCCCCCCCGGTTGTTGTATCAAGGTGATCTTGTGATTGTATGTGTGTGCGTTCTATAGAGGAATCAATTTCTGGCTTGTCAGCTTGGAGAGATCCCGTAGGAATCAAACCATCCATCCAGCCATCTATCCCAGGAGAATAGCCAGCCCTTTGATTTAGCCACCCGTGAGTGTCTATAATAAGCTACTAGATATCGATCCCCCTCCCCCGCAAGTCTTGTCCCGGTCACCCGGGTACTAAATTTACCCCGAAATTTCACCTCTCTTCTAATTTCTTCTAAATTTATATTGGTATATCTTAACTAAAGGGTTTTTAGGCCTCATTAATTTCTCTTTGATATTAAGATACTTAAACTTTGTCCATCCTAAAATAAACTCTCCCTTCTAATGATGTCAAATATGAACATGAAATTCTCTTTTCAGTTTAAATTGAGCTTATATTTTGATCACAAAATTTAAAATTTGAAATCTATATCAAGGCCATCTTGAAGTCTGTAAAGGCTCTCGTAATTTTAAATTAAAATTTCTCTAAAAAATTAGATTGTTTTTAATGCTTGGTAAATATTCCAAAAATTATATGACCAATTTAGATATTGACCTGACTTTTAGTACAGTGCAGCTTCATGATCTAAAGGTTTATATCATATCCCTAAAATTTTTTTTTTAGAAAATTCTTATTGATTTTTTGAGTAAATTAATTTTGTAGTTACGAGAGTCTCATATAAATGAAAAAGTAAAAATCCATTTGCATTAATTGATTTATAAGGTTTGATTATTACGAAATATTATTTTTTTTTTTAATGAACTCATTTGATGAGAATATATTTATCTAGTTTGAGAGTTTGTTTATCAACTTTTTTGCTAACTTTTGATCTGAAACAAACTTTTTCTTGATACAAAAATATTTTTTGTTTTATTCCATGTGGAACAGAGAGTTAAATAATTCTTGTCTGTTCGGTGTTAAAAACTAATCAAAAGAATTCGCCAATTTTGACACATCCTGGGCGGAAGAGAATTAAAATACTCTAATTGTCTATTTTTTTTTTTGTGGAAAAGTTACTTGAAAATGTTCTATTTTTTATTTTACCTTGTCCATCACGAATTGAGCCTTTTGTATCTCTTTCTACGAGGTGAGATTATCTTCATCTTTCCTAGCCCAGAAGGAGATTTTGACATTAAATCAGAATAGCATCTTTGAAAATGAATCTTCAAGATTTAATCAATTATCATGTTAGGATCAAGATAGGATTGTTTTTTGCAATAAGGAATTATTTCAATGGATTGTTTATTTACTTAAAGTTCTAAGTAGGTTAAATACAAACTACAACAGCAATAACCTATTGTAATAATTTTTTAACCATTTCCGGCTATAGAAGCCATTTAAATTATTAAAGGTTAAATTTATTTATATAAACGTTGAAGTAATTAACATCGATGTCTACCGGAGGACGTTCCACACACTGACGGTGACGGGGTCACCAATCCCGAGCTTTCGCTCTGCTATACCGCAACGATTGTGGTGACTGATGCCCAGGGCTTGTGTTCCCAATTTCAACTCATAGTTAAGCCTTATACCGAACTTTGGGTCTTAGATACTTAACTACGAACTGAGCTCTTATTTAATTATGTGATTAGCTTAACTAGATGTGAAAAGACTCGAAAGCCATAGTAGCTTATCTGAGGGATAGCTAGTTAGATGTGGAACCACCGGCCCTTAATCTTTAATCTACCCTTGGGCCATGTTGAATAATCTTTGCTCATGTGGGACTCAAACTCAAATTGAGCTGTAACTCCAGGTCCACTAACCTTTTTAAAACTCATATTAGTCTTTGATCTGAAAGTTAATAGAATAATTTCACATTAATGGAATATTCATGCCAAGTTTCGAAATTCTAAGCAATACAACGACGGAAATTAGACTCGCCGATTTTGTGTTGGGCCTATCATTTATTTTTTTAATATGACACTTTACAATATTAAAAAAAAGTAATTTTCATTTGTCCCTAAGAGTAAGGAAGCCGTATTGTAATTCAAAGACAGCGGTAGATCCTTTTTTTTTTCATTTTGTTTTTTAAAGGAAGTGGAGGGGATAATGGCTGAAGATCTTAATGGAGAAAAAAAGAGAGAAGCTCTCTGAAATGGAAAATAACAAAAATATAAAATTATTTTATTAAGCATAGGGCGAAAAAAATGGAGTCATTTTAGAATATTTTATCAAAAGTCAAAACATGGCAATAATAGATAAAGAATGGCTCTGTTTTTGGAGAATAAATACATTCTCCCCTCTAATTAATTTAATCGGTAAATATTTAATTGAAACAGTCCTTTTGAAAACTTTTCCTAAACTTAAGGGGCCTGCGCACGAGCAATATTTTTACGGCAATTTGTAGCCGGCAATGATGGCTGAGCAATATTGCCAGAAGTATGTTCGTATGGCTCGGCAATATATCCGTGTTGCCGGCAATTGCTACTAGTTGCCGGCAAGTTTTTTTTGATATCGCTGACTGAATGCATCATATTGCTGGGCAACAATGTTGTCAAAATATTGCCGAGACATATTAGGCTATATATTGCTCAGGGATATTTCGGCAACTCATTTCCCAAAAATGTGCATTTTTTGTTGCTCGTGGAGAGGCATTTCTCGGGATGACATTTGAATTGGATAAAGCACATACACATTTATTTTATTTGAAAAGCTCAAATTGCAAAAGCTTTTATTGTCAGAATGTTATAATCCCTAATTATGACTCATATATTATCCCTTTCTGAACCACACCAAAAGAATTTTAAATATTTAGAACTTTTGATTAATAATTTTTTCTTTTGATTTCAGGTGAGTTTGCTTCTCTGGTGTATATCTCCTTCCATCTTCTTGGTATGTCAGAATTAATTTCATTTATTCTTTGTCTAATAACAATTACAACAATTATTATTTACACTGTTGGTGATTCCAAGTGGATGCTTTCTCAATGAGATTGGAATATTCTTATAAATATATCATTCATTTTCATTCAAAATTATTGAACAAAACAAACTATTTGAAGGCGTTTGTTTAGAATCTCTCGATGCCAAACGTCGCTTCTTCAAGGCACGGAGATATCCAACAAACGTCGCGACGTTTAACCATTATTGACGATGGAACTGTTTAATTCGATCATTAAGTTGATTCACAGGCCATTTAGTTTTAAGTATTGATGAAGCGTCGAATGTTGGAGGCAAAATATTAATTCCTATTGGCTGTTTCTTGAAGATAAGTTGCGTTTACCATCCGAAACCACAACAGAAGGTCGTCTTTGTTTGTCGTGTTGGACTATTTATTTCATTATTAATTCGGATATTTTCTGCAGGCAAGTCAAGCCTCCTTTCGGCTCAAATAATTTGTTTGTCGATGTTTCGGAGTTCAAAAATCAACCATTCTCATGAATTCTACATAGGTTTTGTCTTGAAATTAATCTCCAAAATGTCGCTAAATACAGAAATCATTAAAATAAAGAATAAACTTGTTATTATCTAATAAAAATTCACTTACAATTCCTAAAGGGGAAAAGCAAATGCATAAACAGATGGTATGGGGTTTAAATGAAATTTGTCTTGTTGTTTTTTGTTGTTGTTAATTTAAGTAAACATGACACATTAGCAGAAGTGCGTTCTGTCTTTCTCTCTCCCTCATTCCTTCTCTCTTTTAATAAAAGGAAAAAGGGTTAATTAAAAACTTAGGGGTTGCCAAGAACTAACAACTTAAACTACGTAGCTACTACGTAATCCATTCTGTGGATTCTGAGATTTGCCAGCAGGTTGAAAAAACAAAGAGGGATTAAAAATTAGGACAATTTAATTCCTTCTCTTTTTTCTCCTGCTTTTTCTTTTTACATCTGCAAGGAGTGATATTTTCTTCCTTTGGGAACTCATAACAAAGGCCAAGAGGGGTTGTATCGTTATTTAATAAATATTTTATATTTTTCTTTTGCTTCTCATCTTCTAAAATTCTTTCAATTGCTCTTGTTTCTATTCAAAGTCGTTCAGATTCTCTGATATCCCATCTAGAGATACAAATCTGCATTAATTTTTGATGATTCGTCTTTTCATCTCTACAGTAGGTTATATTCCGAATATAGCAGCGTTATAGCCAAATTTTCTGATAGCCATCTTATCCGCAGCCATAGCAGTTTTTGGTATTGGCCGACCAATCATGTCCCTGTAAACGAAAGAGTTTGGGAAGTTGTTTTTGCGTTAAGTTTCTATTTATACATTTCGTTTGTGGTCCACTGATGAAGGAGATCTGTTAAAAGAGGCATCACTGCTAGAGTTTTATCATTTTTGCCTAAAGTGGATTTGAACCTGAGTTGTTTTCAACAATGAATTACCCTTCCGTTAATGTCTTCTCTATACATTTTAAAGGCATTTTTATTTCTACTTAGAAGTGGAGTGGATAGTGGAGATTTTATTTCATAGACTACTTAAAATATAATAAGAAGCTTGTTACGGCTTTTGTTTGATTTAAATTTTTATAATTTGATTTTTCGGGTCCTGAAATTTTGTAAAATCTATGATTAGGAGGTCGAAAAAATGGGTGGAGTCATTAGCTTAATTTGTTAATGCATTCGCCTGCTAATGTTCTAATCGCGCGATCTGCTTTTTTCCAGATTTGTTTAATATTTACATACATATTATAAGATTTTATATTTCTAAATCAACTAAAATTTCATCTCCCTTTATACAAGCTTCCTAACAATTGGGACCTAATTTTATCAATTTCAAGTACCGAAAAACCCTTTTAAAAAGTTCATTCTATCCAACTGATTATGCGTCTACTTATTTGTGATGTTTAGATTTACTGTGAAAAATTAAATGAAATTCGTTGGACTCTCAGATCTGAACAGAAAGTAGATAGCGACTACAGATTACAAGACCTTTGAATTTCTTTCCTCTTTTGGTACACTATAAAAAAAAGTTTAAAAATGATGCCAAAGAAGTATCGAAAATAACTTCTTCACTAATAGGCCTACAATCATCTTTGACTTTTTACTTCATTCACATTTTATATTAAATAAGTGTTAAAATTTATTTTAAACTGCAAAATAGTTTTATTCAAAACATTAGACTCCCCGAGTACTGCAGGTATTATTCAATAAGGAGGTTTTAGGTCTTTTCAGTACACAAAATTAAAAAATAAAATTTTTTTTCAAAAAAATCATATTTATTTTAAAAGGTTTAACAAACCAATGCGTTTTCGACAGCTTTCAACTTGGACACTGAGGAAGACAAGTTGAAAGCTGTCGAAACCTCATTGGTTTGTTTTGAAAAAAAAAATATTTATTTTTTAATTTTGTGTACTGAAAAGGCCTAAAACCTCCTTAATGAAAATAGTTTTAGAACATTAAAAAAGCCTAAGTAAATATCGTTTAATTAATAATACTAATCCATGAGTAAGAGGAAGGAGAACGTGATTATGCTCTTACCTTTATTTTTTGCCACCTTTTTCTAGCAAATATTGATCCAAGAAGAGAGAGAGAGAGAGAGAAAAAAAAAGTTATAGCTACATATTTTGTGTTTTATGTTTAGATCGTGCCATTACATGTCCGTAAGGTTTTAACTAAATTATAAAAGTACAGGTCATACAAAAAACCAATTTCCAAGAGCTTTCGAGAGCCCTTTTTATTTTTCTAAATAAATGTTTGTTATCTAGAGGGAGAGAAAAATCATGTTTATTTTTCTAACATCAAAGGGTTATTATTCTGATAAAAAAAAAGTTTTAATAATACAATAAAAAGTGAAATCTTTTTGGTTAACTGGACTTTATTCATTTGTTACAATTGATATAAATTAATTGAGTCATCGGTAGGAAAATTCAGTCCCAAGTTTTCATTTATCTAAATTTGGTCACAAATAAATGTCAATCTAAAACTATCCTTTATAATCGGAGAGCTGGCAACGAAAATGGGCAAGAGTTTTCTGAAAGCTAAGGTTTTCAGAATAGGTTGCAATTTAGGAATGGAAGATACTCTAGAGTCAGCACTTCCAGTACCGGGACCTTTGGCGGGAATAAGCCGGTAAAGTTACAATATAATATTAATTAGCATCTCTAAACTATTTTGGAAAGTTTCAGCCTTCAGAAAATACTTTGCTTTACGATATATTTTGACAGATTTGAACTAGCACTGACTCCACGTGCCCCAAAATTTCGCTGTCTGACTGTTAGATTCCTATTTTATATTCTATTTGCTCGGTGTCTACAAATTTTAAGCTTTCAGAAAACAGTTAAGAGATATTAATTAATATTATAACTTTACCGGCTTATTCCCGCCAGAGGCCCCGGTACTGGATGTGCAGACTCTAGAGTATCTTTTCATTCTAAAATGCAACCTATTCTGAAAATATTAGCCTTCAGAAAACTCTTGCCCATTTCCCACGCCAGCTCTTGGACTATTATACCAGAGAAAATATTCTTTCTTTTATATTATTGAATTTCAATTATTTATAGAAATATTGTTATTAAATTTTCTTTCAAGTTCTGTAATATCTGATTTTGATAAAATGAGCAGCAGAAAAGATGTCTTAGGTTTCTGGTGATCGAAGGCAAGAACAATCGGGACTCTTGAAAATCTTTTCTTTTTTTCTTTTAAAAAAACATTCACACTTTTTCTCATTCACACTCACACTCACACACACATTCACACTGTCTTTTCGGCAGCTCAGGCCATATAAGACATTTACGATAACCGTTATTTATGAATTTATATATATTAGGGTCCAGGCATTTTTTCTTGAAAATCTATTTGAATGAGCATTGCATCGTATAGGTCCAGGTCTAATTCTTAGCCTATTGATTAGCGTTATGGTCTGTCTATTTAAATCTGGATAATTAAGGTTGAACCGGAAAGGAATCTTATGCAGCTAAGATCCTCATTTGGTATCCAAATGGCTTAAATACAATCATCGGGCTGCCTGGGGTCCGAACCCGCAACTTTTGATATACGAGGTTAGCACGCTAACCCCTACACCAAGCCTCGAGGGCTAATTGCTGGTTGAAGGCGTGTTTTTTATATAAATGATGGCTTCCTTTATTACAACTAATTCACGAATATTTTTATTTTTTTATTTTTTTTTTTATTTAATGTTTAGCTTCATACCTCTTCGACTTACAATTTTTCTTTTGTTTTTCTTTTTGATTAATCAACAAATTAAAAAGTTCAAAAACAAAAATAGTTAACAAATCACATAACTCTAAAAACCACATAATCAAAAATACACATCGTTATAAAAAACACATAGTTCAAAAATACACCCATTCACGAATATTGAGAAAAAATTCATTAAAATAAAAAAATATATATATTTTGTTACCATGGCAACCATCTCTCTCTTTCCTACTGAAGTACTATTAATAGAATACAGAATGCCTAAAATACTTATTAGAACCAAATATACATTTTAAAGAGCATCTAAAAAATAACTGATTTATGAATTTTAATCAAAATTGTTGGATCGAATTTTGAGAAATTTAAATCTAGTAGTTCATTTCCTTCGTGATTTATTTTTAACACACACAGACCATGTTGCGGAACCCACATCCTTTTGTTGTATGTCCACCAAAATCTCGACATCTAATTTTTGGCACTTTCTATATATTAATATATATAGTTAAGAGAAAAAAAAATGCTTTTCATTTAAACTTGTGAGTTTGGAAGTTAAATGAGAAAAATTAGACTACCCGTTTAATCGAAAATTCAAAATCAAAATAGTTACTGTTTTAGAATCATTTACATATTTAATTAAATCAAACACTGAGGAAGGAATTCTCTTTCTCTCAATAAAGCCAGTTATAAAATAATTAAACAAAACTTGCGCGGGCATCAATTAGGAAAATCTCAGACGACATAAATTTCAAAGCCAAATGAATTCTTCACTGAGAGGGGAA
Organism: Euborellia annulipes; assembly: GCA_023213315.1. Lineage (NCBI taxonomy): Eukaryota > Metazoa > Arthropoda > Insecta > Dermaptera > Anisolabididae > Euborellia > Euborellia annulipes. Next base: position 3,647 of record JAKCPI010030327.1, on the reverse strand, counting down.
GCAAATCCATATTTGATGGCTTGCTTCACTGTTGTTGTTGTTGTTGTCACGAACAAATGAGTGGAGGCTGCGGTTTGCCTGTTTACATACTACAAGTTTTGCACCGTTTGGTCACTACACAAATACACCCTATACATAGTTTAACCCTGAGTTATATAGCCCAGAGTGGTGGTCACACTAAATGAGTTCTCTCTCTTCTCTTATATCATTCAAAGATGGAATAATTATCTTTGAGAAGGCTGAATAATTCATATAAAATAAAATACAATTTTTTTTCTTCACTTAATATTCATTCTATAGTTTGATATGTGCAAAATTCCTTATTTGTTTAACAAGGAAATGCAAATCATACGAATCTTATGTGTAGATGAGAAAACTTTTTAATTGGCACCAGGAAAATTTCAATAGCAGTCAAAAAATAAAAAATTTGCTTATAAATTTTAAAAAATAGAGCTGTTATGTTTTACTAATTCAACTTTGTGCGTCTCGAAAAACCATTAGTAGCTGATTCAGAAGCTGGTTACTCTAAGCGGCAAGAGATGGCGTTAGTTTTTCCCATAGAAATTCAAGGGATTTATTCCATTTCATTTGAAAGTTTCCAGCTAATTAATTAAGGGTAAAAAATTAATTATTTTTTAACACAATGATTACTAATTTAATTATCTATAAGATATAGAGCGGATTTTAAAAAAATATCTTTTATTTAATGCGATTAATCTAAATAAAAAAAATTATTTTTTCGAAAATCAAAAAAAGGGCCTCTATAAGTTGTAGATATTTTAAATAGCTTTAATTTAAAAAAATTTTAGGTCGATAGCTTTAAAATTATGGCCGCTGGAAACTTTCAAAATCAGCACCTCGAGACGCGCACGTTAAATAATTCATATTTAATTTAATAAAAATAAAAAAAATCACATAATATTTGGTCGAGTCATATCGTTTATTTATCATAAATGTTGTCAATTTTCATATAAATTATTCAGTTTTTTGTGAAAAAATAAGGCCTGAATGGTGGTGCAGGGTTGTTCTTAAGCGCATACTAGGGTAGCATAGTTTAGTTTTTACGATTATAAATAATTGTAAAATTGTTATTTACCGTTAATTATCATCTTGTAAACCCAATATAACTCCATGACGTCTCATCTCTCCGTTTTTTTTTTTAGTTTCTCAAATTTTACTATTCTAAAAACTTCAATAGCCTGACATGTGAAAGGAATAAATTTTACCGTACGATAGCGCCATCCCTATCTTGACGGTGATTTGGGCAACTAATAAATAATTCCCTTCTAACTTGCATTAAGATTTTTATTTTTTATAAATAAATATCAGAGCAGGAATAAAGAATAAATAGAACATACCGATTATCCATCCGGATTCGAGTTTATAACAAACACAGTAGAAACACAAATACAAATAATAAAATTCGCGAATCGCGTTTTGTTAGAGCTCAAGCTAAATGCAACACATACACATGCCAAATCAAAACATCACTTGCATCATCTCGTAAAGATGATAAATAATGATAAAAAATTTTAAAACTAAAATTATTTATTTAAATTCATTAAATCAATTCGTAGAGTAATCCCTTTATTATTATTTTATTTTTTTTATAAAAATCTAGAGGTGAATGACCTTTTCATTAAAACTAGGCCAAGTTCAAATTTTATTAGGTAATAAAAAAATAAAATTTAGTCTTAGTTTCATTTTATTTATGCCTTTGTGGTGTATTGCTTTCTTTGTTTGTTGTGTATCTGGTGGATTTAATTTGTTGCTTTTTTTGACCACAAGTTACTCGAGAAAAGACTGCGTCTTTGGTCTTTTCGAATTTATTTTAGGGACTTTTAAAGAGAGATTATTTTGATTTGAGGCTTCTAGAGGTTACACTTCTCTCATTCTCTTGCCCCTTGGAGGTCATCCATTCCGAGTTCAGTACAGCTTGGCATTGCTTAACAATAATAATCTCTATTGCTTTTCTGACGAAGGAAATAGAAAAATCAAAATATACCCTTGAAATATTAATTTTATTTAAATAATTTATATAAACAAAATTGTTTTTCATCATTATGAACAACTTTTGTTTAAAAGAAATTTCCCAATTTGAACATATAAGCAATCATCTTTGAGAGACAATATTTTCAGGTTGCTTAGTAGATTGCCAGACACAGACTGTCTGTCTGGGCGCCTGTCTATTTTGGGCGATGACGTCGCTCTGATTGTCGTCTTTTATGATCTCGTTGACCTTGGCCAGTTGCCATGCACCCAATCTCCTTTCTCTTTCACTCTTTATAATTGAAGATATGAGTGTAAAAGCTAGATAATAACCAAATGTAAAGTTTTTAGAAAAACGAGAAAAACTTTTTACATTACATTAAATTTGTATTTTGTAAATTATTTTAATAAAATGTGAAAGTATTAATGAATGTGCGTTTACATATCGATTTTCACCGCTACGAGGTTGAAATTTTATATTTAAGTTAGACATCTCCTCCCAGTGGCGTAGCGAGTTTAACTTAACGCCCGGGGCAAAATACCCCCCCCCCCCATTCGAAAACCATATTATATTATATGTAAAATATACAAAATTATTATATTACACTGGGACTAAATTTAAAATATATTTTCTAGAAATAAATAAAAATTATCCAGCAATTTTTTGTTTTGCGGACCATTTGGCGCCTCTTTGTGAGTAGCGCCCCCCCCCCTCTCTCTCTGTTTTTGATCTCCGGGTATAATCATTGGAAATGTATCATATAAATTATATATATATACCGTATTATGTGTAGAAAGAAAATCTTTATAATTGAATAAAATATCTGATTTGTGCTGCACTCTTGTGGAAACTTTAAAAATTATACTTATAATTCTAAAAGTCTACACAGGATCGCAGCACTAATCAGCTGAGATTGATAGCCTACCCTCTTATGTTCTTCATATGTTTTAATTTTATTTGAGCCCTCGGGGCTTGGTGTAGGGGTTAGCGTGCTTACATAGGCTTTAGGAGGGGCCAACCCCCCCCCCCATGGTACCCAAGCCTTGACTAGATATTTAAGCTCTATAATACAAATTATATTTCATATAGGGTAAGAGAAAGTAAAATATAATCATTTACGCTAAATATATCTCGACACAAAAAATCTGGTGTGAACAGCACCGTGCACAACTTTCTCTTACCTAAGGGTCTCCAGATTTTAATTTTTTTAAGCAGCTAAACAATAATGGACACTAGAGTGCTCTGGTGGCCAACGCTTGTAACCATCTTGACCTTCACTTCTATTCAGTGTTTGTTAGTATGCAATTAGAGGCTGTTCGCATTGTTTTGTGCTAATAAAATTTCCGTCGTTTGTGTTCTTTGAAAATAGTGAAATTTTAATAGTGAGTTGAATCTTTTAGTGTGAAATAGTTCCAAACATCAAAACGTCTCTTCTGAAGTGAATGACCCTTTTATATAAGGTAATTTATAATTATTAATCTCATTTTAAAAAGTCATGCTCATCATTTGGCCATCTTTAAAAAAAAATTAATTTTTTTTTTCGATTTTTGAACCAAAAAGATCAATTCCACCAAATATTTAATAAAACATTTCAAAAATTCTGAATTCAATCATTTTGGATTGTTAATGTTGGATTTTTTTACTTCCTTATTTTTAA
>JAKCPI010030326.1:0-21942 GCA_023213315.1 Euborellia annulipes | reverse complement strand
AAGAAGAGAACTAAAATGAGATTGTAGAAATGATTTTTATTTATGCCGGATATTTTGAGGATTGGAGTACTGAACATAATATTGTTGTGAATTCAAAAAGAGGGAGACAGATCCTCCCCAGGTAGTAGGATGGCCCTTTTTTTAACATTTTTCAAGACCATAATCTCACATTCCCAAGTTCGCACTTTCTCTGTGGGAATCTGTATGAGTTTTTTGATCCAATCAGATATCAAATTTTGTTTTCCGAATCTTATTTTAAATTAGAATTTTGATTTTCGAATTTCAAATTTTATATATTAAATATTATCTCTCTCTCTCTCTCTCTCTCTCTCTCCTTTTCCTTTACTTTCTCTTACCTCTATATATATATGTTAATATATATAGAGAGAGAAAGTATTGGATCTTGTCAAAAATTCAATGTCGAGATTTTGATGGATATATACGTTTTGGGGTCCCCTGATTCTAAAAGTGGTTTTCGCGACTTGGTCTGTCTGTGAACAAAATATCTCAAGAACGGAAAGAGCTGGGAGGGTTGGAATTTTATATTTAGGTTAGGCACCCCCTGGGACGTGACACGAAGCTTTTGAACAAAATCGACCAAAGAGTACTAGTACTTTACTGCAGCACTTTTTTTCGATTTTCTCAAAATTCGCTCCAACGATTTTTTAAAATTCAAAATCTTTAAAATGTATATTCTCATTTTGTCATTGAAATCTTCTGAAGACCACTTTACTCTTGTATTTCATAGAAAAGGAGAAATGGTTGCCATGGTAACAAAATATAAATATTTTCACATATAAATATTACATCTTGAAAATCGAATGTACCGTACTGTCGGAAACTAAACACATGTCGACACAAAAAATCTGGTGTGACTGGCGCACAGTACACAACTTTCGATTTCCTTTGGTAATGAAAATGAAAATTTGAAAATGGAAAGAGAGATTTGAAGATGAGCAAAAAAAAAATATGGGATCCGACAAATCAATAAATATATAAATTGTCAGGTGGTCGTCTTGATCACTTGACGGGATTCGATAGCGCTTTTAATTAATAATAAATGATAGCATGACGCATGTCAAGGAATCCAGGAAAAAAACTCGTCTTTCAAATGAATTTTAAATAAAGGTAAAATTTTCATTCCAAAGAAAGTTACAGGGAAAAAATTTGTTCTCATGCTCTAAACCAGTGTTTTTCAAACTGTGAGGCGCGCTTCCCTAGGGAGGCGCGGACTAGTCTAAGGGGAGGCGTGAATATTGGCCCCCAGGACCAATTTTCCAAATGATTGCTAGTTTTAATATAAATAAGAATAAATAAAAAAAATATTTTTATATAAATTTATATTTTTTAGCATTAAAAATTTTTGTTTTTGTATTATCTTATAAAATGGGGGGGGGGGGGGAGGCGTCATAAGATTAATTATTTTAAGGGATGCGTGGTAACATAAAGTTTGGAAAGCCCTGCTCTAAACTAGTGTTTCCCCTCTCTCTCTCCAAGTTGCCAGAAAAAATTTGGTGTGGTCGCCCAGCACACATCTTTCTCTTAGTTGGGTTCTGTGCTTGCCACATCAGATTTTTTGTGCCGACATATTTGATTTTCGGTAATATATATAATAGAATTTTTTTTAATTTATTTAAGGTCTCTTTCGGCAACGGAGGCCATTTAGATCCCGTCTCTATTATTGGTAGCCAATAAAATTGAAATAAATTGTCGCATGAGATGGGATGCGAACCCGCGACCCTTACTAGAGAAGGCCAGTACGCTAACCCCTACACAAATGCCCGAGGGCTAATATAATAGAATTCAAGATGTAAAATTTGTAAACATAGAAAAATATTTATATTTTGTTACTATGGCAAATATTTCTCCTGAGGTACAAGAGTAAAGTGTGCAACAAACAAATTTGAGGACAAAATGAAAATATACATTTTAAAGGGAATCTAAAAAATAATTGATTTTTGAATATTAAGTAAAAATTAGGTTTGTGTATGGGGCGAAAACGTGGGTCAGCGGATACAGCGATAAACGCCACACTATAACATCAAATGGATTAAAATTGCAATTTTGCTATTTGTCCTGAACTTAAAATATCGAAGTGAGATTAAGACTGAACATACACCAATTAAAGAAAAACGTTTTCGGACAAAACATTTTGTCCAAGAGCAAAACGTTTTGCTCAATGCCAACGCACACCTTATTCCTATTTTATTTCTTCCTATCTTTCGATGTTTTATTGCAGGTGTCAATATTCGTCACTACTTTTGTTACACCCTGTATTTTGGTGGATATCAGTTGAAATAAAGCGAGAAAAAATCGAAGAAAAGTGAAATTAAGCCGATCCATCTAAATATCTTCAAACAAGAAGTGAACTTTTCCCTAACAAGGCAAGAGATATTACACTACAATCGAAAAATGATTTTTATTTACATTTCACAGTTCTTCAATTGATAGTTAAAAGCAGGCCACATAAATAATCTAATATCTAAATATGTAAAACTAAGGTTAGCTCACACTAGGATTTTTGATGTCTTTTAATTGGCGTGAATGCATATGAGAGTGCGCACACACGATTTGTAATCGGCAGATAGAAAAGTCTAATGGGGAATACAATTCTCTTCAAACTTTATAGTTAGTCAACTATCGACCCACTGAGAGCACGCCGACTTGCCCACTATTTGTGGGCGAGGTGGTTCTCGCCATGAAAAAATTGTATTCTCTATTGCTATGGATGATCCTATTAATTTAACAAAAAACCTCCAAAAAACGTCAATTGATTCAAAATTTCAACAGGCTCTGTGTATTTTAAATGTTGATTGCTTGAAATACTGCTATTTTTGGATATTTTTAGATAAATTTTATTAATTTCTGAGTAGACGTGTTTTATATGGCTCCGGCTTTTCTATTAGTTTTTGCTGGGATATCTTTTAATTTCCTTATGGAATTTTATATGAGGCGATTGATCTTCTGATTCTCTACAACATAGTACTGTTGTTTATTTGATTCCTGTGATGCTTCAAAGTGTGAGTCAATTTTTTGATTTTTTTTTTTCTTTTTCAACTAAGAAAAAAGTAATAAATTTTAAAATTTAATATTTAATTTCCTTCTACTTAGAAGCATTAATCCTTTTGGGAACTTTTAGATTCATTTATATTCTAAAATTATTCTCAAATTATTTTCTATTTTTTATACTCTCAAAGGCCATTGACTCTTTTCCCAATTCACGGCCTTCCTTATACCCAAGTCGCCTTGGTAGGCCTCTAGTGCGTGAAGACTTACCCTTCTTATTTCATCCTGGCCGTATATTGTGTTAATTTTTACATCTTTTGTATTGATTAATAATGAAAGGCATATGTTATTTATGTAATAAAAAAATTTGTAACTTTCATGCATCTTTGAATTGTATTGGTTATTGTACCAAAAAAATACATTTATCATGTGTAAAAAAATATAATACTTCCTTTGTTGCTGATAAGGGGTTAAATATAAAAGATGATGAGGAAAGTAATTACAAAGTAAATTTTATTTGTACACAGTGCACTGCTATAAATGATCAATGTGGTGGACCTGATAATGGCGAGCCCCCCAATGAGAAAGAAGCAGTAAATCATTCTAAGGATGAATATTTATATGAAGTTTATAAAATAGTTAAATCTATGTCAATAGAGCTCAAAATTCTTAGAAGTGAGAATCAGGAAATAAAGCTGGAGCTGAATCATTTGAGAGGAAAACTTGAGAGTGGTTTAGGTCCTGTTTCTACTGGGATTAGTGGGGCCTCTAAGGCCAATTTCTCGAAAGCCTTGAAAAGAAAAAATTTTAAAATGCCTGTTTCTGATGATTCACCTACTGAGGAAGATCATGGTGTTTTACCTATTCCCTCTACATCGAAACAGAATGAGCTACAATCATCTGACACTGTTAATGAAGATATTAATAGTGAAATATTTGTGAGCGTTAATAATGATATTAACGACGATCCCTTGGAAGAGGGTTTTACTCTTGTTACTCACAAGAAAAGAAGACCTTATATCCCCCCTCTTCAGGGATGCAAAAAATCAAATGCTCTCAGGGCGGCGAAAAGAGATTCCCCAAAGAAGGAACTTTTCATTACGAGGCTGAATCCGGAGACCACTTCTGATGATATTGAAAATTTCATATTAAAAGATCTAAAACTTACATATGCAAAGAGTACTAAACTTAAAACTAAGCATGACTCGTATTCTTCCTTTCATGTTTTTATTGAAGCCAGTGAATATAAATTGGTGAATCACGAGGATGTTTGGCCGGAGGGTATTATGGTTAAGCCTTATTTTGGAAAATTACATAGTACTGTTCCAAAAAACCCAAAAAACTAACAAATCGGATTGACATCTATTACCAAAATGTTCGTGGGCTGAGAACTAAGTGTGAGGATTTTTTGCTTCGTTGCTCCGAGGAAGCTCCTGCCATCATTTGCCTTACTGAGACCTGGCTAAATCAAGATTTTCAAAATGCTGAACTTTTCCCCTATCAATACATTGTATTTAGGAAAGATCGCGATTATCACCTCACTCAGATGCATAGAGGAGGAGGTGTATTGGTGGCAGTTAATTCTCACAAATTAAATTACTTTAGTGAAAGAGTTCATGAATTGGAATGCGAAAATTCGGTTTGGATAAAGTTAAAGAATATGAAGAGTTCGCCTATATACATTTCTACAGTATATTTCCGCCCAAATTCATCCTTGGAGGAATATGACAAATATTTTAATAATTATGAAAAATATGATTTTGAAGAGAATTCTAAAATTATTGTTAATGGTGATTTTAATCTTGAGGTCTATGGAAGCTTGGAAAATATGTCACTCAATCAAATTTGCTTAAATTTAAAACAATTTATTGAATATAATGGCCTTTTATCAAAAAATAAAATATTAAATAAAAATGGTAAAACTTTGGATCTGGTTGTCACAAATTGCGTTAATTTGGAGGTAAATGATGCTCACTCTCATCTTACACGGGTTGATCTTTATCACCCTCCTCTTAATATCTCCTTAGAAGCCCTAAATCCACCTTCTTATAGTAAAAAATCTCAAAACTCTATTTTTGAAAGTTTCGATTTCAAGAAAGGTAATTATAATTTATTATACTCAATTCTTTCTCAAACTGATTGGTCAGATGTGTATAGTGAATTGGATCTTAACAAATCTGTTCAATTGTTTTATATGAAATTAAATTTTGCCCTTAAAACCAGTATTCCTGTTAAAACTTTTTTGGAATCTTCATACCCCCCATGGTATAATTCTAAACTAATTAGAAAAATTAAATTAAAAGAAAAATACCATGGAAAATTTAAGAGGAGAGGTTTGATTAAACATCATCGACTCTTTGTAAGATTAAGGAGTGAAATTAATAAAGAAAATAAGCTTTTGTATAAAAATTATTTGTTAAAAATTGAAAGTAATATAAATGCTAATCCTAAATATTTTTGGAATTTTATTAATAACAGAAAAACTAGCAAAAATGAATCGAATGATTTTGTTATAAATGATAACATTACTTCTAACTCTAAAACAATTTGTGATGCCTTTTCTGAGTTTTTTGCCTCTGTTTATAAAAATAAAAATTGTATTATTGATGATGTAGAGACTCAAACACAGATTGTCTGTAATGAAGTTTTGAATATTGGTGAGATTTCGTTGGATGATATCAAAACTGCTATTGATAACCTAAAGCCAAAAAAGTGTCTTGGCCCGGATGGCATCCCTGCATATATTGTTAAGGGTTGTTCTAATATTCTTATTGAACCATTATATTATCTTTTTAATCTTTCCCTTAAGTTAAAACAATTTCCGGATTATTGGAAATTAACAAATATAATTCCTGTGTTTAAAAAGGGTGATAGGAGGCTTGTCTCAAACTATAGACCCATAGCTATACTGTCCCCTTTTGCAAAAATATTTGAAAGCATATTGTATAAAGACATTATGCATTATGTTTTGAAATATATATCAATTCACCAGCATGGCTTTATTCCTAGACGCTCTGTGTTAACTAATTTGTGTACTTTTACTGAATTTATATCTACATCTTTAGACCATAAACTTCAAATAGATTCTATATATTTAGACTTTTCAAAGGCATTTGATACCGTCAACCATCATATTTTAATCTCTAAACTTAAGCATTATGGTATTTCTAACCCCCTATGTGAATTGTTATTTTCTTATTTAAATAATAGAAAACAAATTGTAAAATACAAAAATCACATCTCATCTGAATATATAGCATATTCAGGTGTCCCTCAGGGGTCTAATTTGGGACCACTTTTATTTATTATATTTATAAATGATATTGTAGATATAGTGAAGAATTCTAATTGTTTGTTATATGCGGATGACCTCAAAATATATTCAAATATTAAAGAAATTAATGATTGTATGAATTTACAGCGATCTCTAGACGATATATATGAGTGGTGTATACGAAATGATATGTCGATTAATACAGAAAAATGTCAAGTTATTACCTTTTCAAAAAAAAAAAAATAATATTGATTTTAAATACATGTTTAATAATAATGAATTGAAACGTGAGGAATGTGTTAAAGATTTAGGAGTACTTTTGGATTCTCAATTATCCTTTGATATTCATGTAAAAAATATTGTAAATAAAGCCTATAAGATGTTAGGGTTTATCAAAAGAAATTCAAAAGGATTTGTAAATGTGTCTACTTTGAAAAAATTATATTTTTCTTTAGTAAGATCTAATTTGGAATATGTTCCACTAATATGGTCCCCCTTCACTAGTTTGCAGAAAAATATGGTTGAAGGGGTCCAGAAGAAATTTTTAAAATTTCTCTTCTATAGAGAAGTTGGACTGTTTGGAGCCCCTCTAGACTATAGCGAGCTGTTGAAAATGTTCTCTTTAAAAAGTCTCTCTGACAGGAGAGATGATGACAAAATAAAATGTTTGAATTGTCTATTGGGAAACTGTTGGGATACCCCTGAATTATTAGCTAAAATTGGCTTCAGGGTCCCAGCAGTTTCCTTGAGGTATGGATCTCTGTTTCATGTTGGCAGGGCGAGAACGAGGATAATGGAGAGATCTCCCATATTCAACATGATTGTTGAATATACTAGAAGGGAGGCCTCTTCATGATTTCCATTATTTGAATTGTATTTTGTATTGTATTATCAATTTTATTTTTTTCTTGTTATCATATGTATAATTTATAATTTTATTTCAAATTGTGAAAAATTATTTGTTCCCAATTCACTCTGCAATGGAAATTTTCTGTTGAGTGAATGTAATGTTTTTACTAAATAAATAAATAAATAAATAAATAAATAAATATTTTATACACTAGTTCCGGGTTGACCGAGCCGGAGCTCGGAGTTTTTTTTACTTTCTCTTACCTATGTATATATGTAATATATATATATATATATATATATATATATATATATAGAGAGAGAGAGAGAGAGAGAGAGAGAAAGTATTGGATTCATGTCAAAAATTCGATGTCGAGATTTTGATGGATCTTCATGTTTTGAGGTCCCCTGAATCCAAAAAAGTGGTTTTCGCGACATGGTCTGTCTGTGGGTGGGTGGGTGTGTGTGTGTGTGGGTGTGTGTTCAATTTTAAGCATGAAGGAATTGAGCTATGGGGCTGAAATTTTATATTTAAGTTAAACACCCCCCGGGACCGGAAAAATAAGCTTTTAATCAAAATCGGCCAAAGAGTACTAGTACTTTACTGATGTACTTTTTCAGTTTTTTTCGATTTTCTCAAAATTTGCTCCAACGATTTTTTTTTTCAAAAATCAACTATTTTTTAGATGCTCTTTAAAATGTATATTCTCATTTTGCGATTGAAATCTTCTGAAGACCACTTTACTCTTGTAGTCCATAGAAAAGATACGAGTGACCATGGTAACAAAATATAAATATTTTCCCATACTTATAAATTTTACATCTGAATTCAAATGTTCCGTACTGTCGGGAACTAAATATATGTCGACACAAAAAATCTGGTGTGACAAGCACAGAACACAACTTTCGATTATCGAAGGTAAGAGAAAGTTGTGTGCTGTGCGCCAGTCACACCAGATTTTTTTTATAAAATTGGAAAAAACTAAAAAAGTACTGCAGTAATGTACTAGTACTCAAGGGTCGGGGGTGGATTCCTTATGAGATCTACTAGTAATAATATTGATTTGGTTCCGGGTTCAAATTAGCATTAGATAATAATAATATAATAAAGTGCTTCTGGGGGTAAGATCACAAATATTATATTAAAGTTTTTTTTTTTTTTTTTTAAAGGCTCCTCTTCCTTCCCCTGGGGGACCGCTAGTCCAACCAATATACTATAGTGAGAGATTATTACGATAAGTTTTACTTTCTAAACCATTCGGAAGTTTTTTGTTTTTTATAAAATGCGCATAACCAGTTTAAATGATATTGTTAAATTAATTGCAATATAAGATAAAATTTTCAAGTGGAGAAGAGCACTACACCTAGTAAATAGATGGCGATTCTGATGCTCCTATTACACAGGGCAACAAAAAGGAACTTTTTTTTGTTGACTGAGAATTTGAAGCTATTTCTGAGTATTTGGGTAGCGCTGATTTCAAAAATGCCATCAGTTTTGCCCCATCACGTCAGATTTTAGAGCTATAGAGAATATTAAATTTTAATAGAAAATGTGCTCTAAAGCGGCTCTAATTTTATATTACCTGGATTTTTTTAAGGCGACACCCTTTAAAAATATGCAGATAGTTATAATACATATAAATTTAAAGTTTCAGCTCCATCGGAGGTCTTTTAGACGTGCCGCAAACGGCTAAAAGCTTAGAAAAATCGAATTTTTTCTGTTTTTTTTTTCTTTGGTCACCCCTAATACAATTGTAGGTATCCCTGAATGAAAAAACATATTTACGATATTCTATAGTTCTTTGGCTTTCTAAAAATTATTAATTCGTAAAAATCTGTTGATTATTAACGAAAATTATGAACAAAAACGTCAGCAAAGAAAAAAATCTGGTGTGACTGGCGCACAGCACACAACTTTCTCTTACCTTCGGTAATCGAAAGTTGTGTACTGTGCTTGTCACACCAGATTTTTCGTGACGACATGTATTTAGTTTCCGACAGTACGGTACATTCGATTTTCAAGATGTAAAATTTATAAGTATGGCAAAATATTTATATTTTGTTACCATAGCAACCATAGGAGAAATTCCTATCTTTCCTATGAAGAACAAGAGTAAAGTGGTCTTCAGAAGATTTCAATCACAAAATGAGAATATACATTTTATAGAGAATCTAAAAAATAATTGATTTTTGAATTTAAAAAAAAATCGTTGGAGCAAATTTTGAGAAAATCGAAAAAAACTGAAAAAGTGCATCAGTAAAGTACTAGTACTCTTTGGCTGATTTTGTTCAAAAGCTTCGTGTCACGTCCCAGGGGGGTGCCTAACTTAAATATAAAATTTCAACTTCCCAGCTCTTTTTGTTCTTGAGATATTTTGTTCACAGACACACAGACAGACCATGTCGCGAAAACCACTTTTTTGGATTCAGGGGACCTCAAAACGTAAGATCCATCAAAATCTCGACATCGAATTTTTTGACATGAAACCAATACTTTCTCATTCTATAGATTAACATATATATAGAGGTACGAGAAAGTAAAACACAAGTACACTCACTGGTCGAAAAAAATGGATTTCTTTTTCTTTTACAAGTATAAAGAAAGATGTGAGATTGTAGAAATATTTTTTTTATAAGATTTAATAAAGTTAGTGCCAGCGACCAGATGTTCAGAGAGGATACATTAGCTTCTCTTGGATGGGGTTCGCTTTTTAATTCAATTGAAGTCCATTTTTTCGACCAGTAAGTGTTCTTGTGTTTTTTCTTTGTACAGATTTTTACGAATGAATAATTTTTTAGAAAGCCAAAGAACTATAGAATATCGTAAATATATTTTTTTTCCATTTAGGGATACCTAAAATTGTATTAGGGGTAACCAAAGCAATAAAAAAACTGAAAAAATTCGATTTTTCTAAGCTTTTAGCCGTTTGCGGCACGTCTAAATGACCTCCGATTGTGATGAAACTTAAAACTTATATGTATTATAACTAGAGCCCGGATTTTTATGCAGCAAAAACCGCTAAATATGCCATATAATATGCAGTAAAAAGTATTAAAATATGCAGCCAAATATGCAATATTTTTATGGCAAAAATATTAAGTAAATGGCTTCCAATTAAAGGTAAATCATGATTTCTACTGATGTAAAACTAATGGTGTTTTATTTTTGGAAGGAAATGATAAAAAAAAAAAAAAAACATAGGGAGCAATCCATTGCGAAATTTTTGAAGCAAACGAGGACCCCTGTTTTGGCATTTTTTTCTTTAATTAATTTGACTTCGAACCAAGGGCGGATACAAGGGGGGGGGGTAAAGGAGGTAATTACCCCCCCCCCCCCCCCCGAGATTTGAAAAAAAATACTTTTTTTCGAAAAAAAATTTATTTTTAATGTAAAATTTTAAAAATTAATACTTAAAAATTTGATTTGTATTTATATTCTGGCAAACAAGTACAGAATGCGCCTTTAAATTACCGAAATTAAAAAAAATAGTATGCTGTGCCACGAGTCACACCAGATTACCCCCCCCCCCCCCCCGAGAAACACCTCTGGTTCCGCCCTTGCTTCGAACTATGAAACACAACTGACTTGATTTTTTTTTTTGAAAAAAAAAAAATTAAAAAATTAAAATAAAATGAAACTTTTACTGAAAAAAAATTTAAAATATCCAAAAAGTTTTAAATATGCAACTTTATGCAATATTGACCAAATATGCAAAAATATGCAATATAGAATTTGAACCCTAGCTCCAAGGGGGCATGCATGATTCGGATAAAAAATTGGTTTTCAGTGACGTACCAATTAGCAAATAGAATATGCAATTGCATAGGAATCCGGGCTCTATTTATAACTATCTGCATATTTGAAAAGGGTGTCGCCTTAAAAAAATCCAGCTAATATAAAATTAGAGTCGCTTTAGAGCACATTTTCTATTAAAATTTTATTTTCTCTATAGCTCTAAAATCAGACGTGAAGGGGCAAAACTGATGGCATTTTTGGAATCAGCGCGACCCAAATACCCAGAAATTGCTTCAAATTCTCAGTCAACAAAATCACTGTTGCCCTGTGTTATTTAAGAAGTCAGGAGATAGTTGACAAACTATAGATTTTGAACTGAATCCTCCCGCCCTTAAATCTTTTTATTGCCGATTACAAATCATTTAAGGGTGCATGTCTTCATTCTAGCTAAAAGACGATCAATGTATGTAGCTAAAGAGCGCTGAGCCTAAAGGGATACGGGTTTAAAAATAAATTATTGTCGCATATCTTTTTAATATATCCGTCTTATATGATATGTTTATATAGATTTATTTATTAAGTATTTTTAGATAAGGGTTATCTCTTTATCCCTTCTCCTTTAATTTTCCTATTTGTATTAAAAAAATAGGGAGAACGAGTAATTGAATCAATTCGTCCCACACTAAAAATAAATACAGTAAAATAAATCACGTAAAAACATATTTCAAAGAGAGCATATATTTCCCCTCAGTCGGAATGGCTCTTTCTCCAAAAATAATTTATAGACTAACTTCAGTTCAATTCAGTTTGAGAGAGGGTGGGGGACAAATAAACTAATAAATTAAAATTCACTTGCCCCCAATTTATTTGAAATTTGTTTTAGCGAAAGTTTTGGGGGTCCTGTCCACCCTCTAAATACGCGCAGCTGACAATTGTGAGTCTCCTGATCCGAAACAAATTTAATTAGAAAAATTCCTGTACTCCTATTAATATATAAAAGTATATTTATTTAACATCCCTATATGTATCATTTAAAATTCTAAACCATCAATCAAGTCTAACGAAAATAAGCATGGCTGGGTGCTGATAGTTCAGTCCAGTAACCTAGCAGATTTTCAACTCAAATCAGATCTAGTACACGAACAAACAATACACCACCCAATCAACCACTTGCTAAATCAAAAAGACAAACCTAAACCTCGAAGACATTCAGAAAGATGATTTGGGGAGTGGACAGTTTGAGGCCCCAAAATCAACCTAAACTAAACTCTATCACACACATAATCAACCTCTTCCAAGATCTCAGAAACAAATCGAAATCTCTGTGAAATCCACTAACCAGACTAGTAAGAATGCGACTCCGATAACCCACATCCACCTCCTAATCCGACATGAAAATGGCTCGAAAAGGAGAGCCGAAACGTCGAGTAAATCAACAACAAATGCGATTCAACCTGAGAAAATTTATCTTCTCATCCACCAAGTCGCAGAAGCCTTCCCAGAAACATATTTATATAGCAGCTGATAGGTAATGATGAAAACCCCAAAAAATTAAAAGAGTTTCAAAAATACCTAAAATTAGTTAATTAAAAAAAAAAAATTTTAAATATTAAAAAACATATTTAGGGCTAAATAGGTGATTAATAATACTATTATTAGTCTTCTAATTAGATCTAAATAAATTTAAAAAAAAAGAAACACATGTGTAATTAAATTTCATAAAATGGATAATGAAAGACAAGTTAAATAACACTGTGCAACAAGAAAAAAAGCCCCGAGAAAATTCCTTCAGATTCTTAAGTAAAATGACCTCCTGAATCCAAATATGACCTCCGTTTTCCCCCAGGACGTACCGTTTTCGGGGGGTAGCCCCCTACTTATTTCCACCCCTTTTCGTTAATTATAGGGCCCTGAATCAAATTCGTAGGGATGAAAAGGAATATTTTAGCCTTAACATTTCTTCAGAAGGTCTAGAGAAGTGAATAAGTTAAAAAACATTAACATTTGGATCCAAGGGGGGGGGGGGGATGTGGGGGAGGATTTTGTCCCTTAAAATGCAAAAAAATCATTAAAAATGAGCAATTTTTCACTGATTTTCTACATATTCCAGCTGACAGACCCACCTCACCCTTCCTTAAACATTCCTCAACTAAAAAAAAATATATAGGACAAAGCGGGTGGGGTGTGGGCGATTCCGAAGCCCTTGCAAGAAGAATTTTTTTCAATTATTGACAAGAAATAATTTCTACCCCTTTAGATAAAATATGGAAATATTGAAGGACTTAGAAGAATCCGTATATTTAAGTTTAAATTTGTAAAGATCAGCCCAAAAAAATGAAAGTTAACCGCATATTTGCCAATTTGACCAACTGAGCTATGAATCTTCCATCTTCTTGCAAGGGCTTTGGAATCGCCCACAGCTCATCCGCTTTATGCAATATATTTTTTTTTAGTTGAGGGATGTTTACGGAAGGGTGTGGTGGGTCTGTCCGCTGGAATATGTAGAAAATCAGTGGAAAAAATTGGGAAAAATCGGAAAAAATTGATCATTTTTAATGATTTTTTTGCATTTTAAGGGACAAAATCCTCCCCCACATCCCCCCCTTTGGAACCAAATGTTAATGTTTTTTAACTTTTCACTTCTCTAGACCTTCTGAAGAAATGTTAAGGCTAAAATATTCCTTTTCATCCCTCCAAATTTTTTTCGTGGCCCTATAATTAACGAAAAGGGGTGGAAATAAGTAGGGGGCTACCCCCCGAAAACGGTACGTCCTGGGGGAAAACGAAGGTCATATTTGGATTCAGGAGGTCATTTTACTTAAGAATCTGAAGGAATTTTCTCGGGGCCAGAAAAAAAGTTTCATTTTGTTGCACAGTGTAATATAAAAAAAAGTAAAAATTGGCAGTGTCATCTTAAAATCTGATTTAAGAATGTTGTTTATAAAAAATAATTGACTCTAAAAAGTTAATCAATTCAACAAAGTGTCAAATTAATGGAAAATAAATTGTATACGGGTAGTTATGTCGACGAGGAACAAGTCAGTTAGATAATTTCTATAAAAATAAAACAATTATATATATTTGCTCAAGTAGTTTTTATCAAAATGGAAATCATCATTTCGTCAACGAGCAAGTCTTCTTCAACGGATGTACAGTGAGGTGCAATATTAAGTCCAGCCCTACTAGTGATTATTTCATTGTTAAAAAAAAAAAATATTATATATTTTTTAATGGAAACTTTCATGGTTCAAACCTAGAAAATTTCCAATAAAGATTTTCAATTTCTTTAATAAAAAAACAATGAAATAATCACAAATAGAAAACGCATGGGTGGGACTTAATATTGTTCCTCACTGTACTATATAAGATAGGGGCGGATTAAAGGGGGGGGGGGGGGGGGGGGGGGGCGATCCCTCCCTCCGAGAAGAAATTCAAACAGTTATAAAAACTAGTAATCTAAAGAAATTATGATTTCCGATCTTTAATTTCAATTGAATTTGTTACCAATCAATTTAAATAAATTGGAAAGGGGTCTAAATGGCCATAGATGCCGACAAAGTCCTTAAATAAAAAAAAAAAACGCCCCCCCCCCCCCGACAAAATTGCATTAATCCGCCACTGATATAAGAGTTGAAAATTTTGCATCTAGAACTGTTACAATTTTTACTTTTTTTTTATTTGTGAGAATCTGCAGAATATATATATATTTCTTTTATATAATCAAATTTCTTGTTATACAGTATACAAGTTTGTTTATAAAAAAAATATAGTCTATATATTTATAAATTCCATGAAAAATATTATAAAGATTTTAGGTAATGCAAAATTTTCACTATTATCCTACCCTCATTGATAGGATTGTTAAAGGGTTTTTTTGAATGTATAGAGAAATAATGTAGATCTATATTAATTTGAAACGATAGTATGACTAAAACCAATCTAATACCTTTAGTTAATTAATTATTCAAAAGAAATCGGCTAACTTGTGGAGTTTTTAATGAATCACACAATTTTATTAATGGTTAATTTATTGATTTTTTTTTAAACTCTTAAAATGAAAAATGGTGAATACAAATATGAGAAAAATGTGTTTGTGATATTTTTAAATAATAAAAGAAATAAATTCATAATTCACGATTCATTATCGATATTATTTTAAATTAAAAACATATTAACCAGTATTTATATTTATTATGGATTATTGTTGAATATATATGACATTTATTAAAATTTAATTAAAATGAAAATAATAATAATTTCACTTAATTGTCAGTGCAATGACATGTAAAGAGTAAAATAAAATAAAAATTAATTTGACAGCTGGAACTTACTTTAGGTGTTTTTATATATTCCATGATGGCACGCAGTTAATAAATTATAAAAATAAATTCATTAAAATCACTTGAAAAAGATACATTTCATAATTGTCAAAAATTATTTTTGATATTTGTAGGTAGCAGGTAGTTGGACATAGAAATAGAAATTAAGATATGTCATTGCGGGTGGCCATCTTGTCGCTTGAAAACAAGCAAAGCCAGAGTTGGCAGGTTTTATCCCGCCGAGTATAATACACTGTTTTATACATGTATAAAACTATCGCGGATAAAACTAGGCCGATGTATAAAAGGTATAAAACTGTAAAAAACCAACCCCCCTCCGAAAAAAACAGCTTAAAAGCTTTTCATATTTTATAATGTTCTAAAGTATTGACGATGTTGTTTGCTTTTTATTTAGTGAATAATATCATCAAAATGTTAATAATTGAAAAATTAAATTTTATTTGAATTTCCTTTCTCGTCGGGTTTGCGCATGCGCATCCAAGTATTATACATTTTATACGTTTTATACAAGTTTTATCCGCGATTTTTGTATAAAACTAAAAATCGTGTATAAAACCCAACTCTGAGCAAAGCGGAAGACAGCTGCTAAATTCAAAAATTTCATTTGAAGCTATCTTAACTATTATATATTTTTTTTTTTAATCTGGTGTGAATAAACCAGGAGAATAAATATATGCACCATATTTTTCGGTCCATATATTTGTTTTCCGATAATTTATCATCCCCTGTCAGCACCTTAGTTCCGAACTTGATCACTTGGGTTTCATAGTTGGCGCTGAGCTATGAATGTTTCTATTGCAAGAAATCTAAAATACTTCATCAGTAAAGTGTACTTCAAACAAACTTATTAATATACTTTTTAAAGAATTTCTAAAAAAAAAAATAGGTGATTCATGGATTTTAATCAAAATCGTTCAAGCGGATTTTGAGAAATTCGAAAAAACTGAAAAAGTACTTCAGTAAAATTTGTTCAAAAGCTTATTTTAACTGTCCGGGAGGGTACCTAACTTAAATATAAAATTTCAACCTAGTCGCTTATTTCCTTCATCATCACACAGAGAGACACACATTCCCAGGCCAGTAGCGTATCCAGGTGGGGGGCGAAGGGGGGCGCTCGCCCGCCCCCCCCCGCCCCAGGCACATCAAGCTTTTGGCGCCCCCTCGCGCATCTGGTTTTTCCCAAAATCTATGGCTTTTTTTTTTGAAATTTCATAATAAATTCATTTTATATCACAAATCCGGAGAAAAATCACAAAAAATGCCCGACCGAGATTCGAATACTAAAAAAAAAAAAGATCGAACGAAAAACGGCGCCCCAGTTGAGCTTCGCCCCCTCTGCCCTCAAAGGCTAGTTACGCCGCTGTCCCAGGCCTTGGTGTAGTGCAGAGGTCGGCAACCCGCGGTTCGCGAGCCAGATGTGGCTCTTTTATTCAAATCGTGTTGCTCTTCATTATGTTCAAAATATATTTTTATTGAACATATTTTAAGTATAATAATTCTATTTTTTTTTAAATATGTTTATAAAGGTCTGATGCGGCTCTAAGTAAAATTATCGATACCTCAGTGTCATCGTTTCATCCCTATTCGAGTAAATATTATTCAATTTAGCTAAAACTTTGGCATTTTCATTTTCTAGACAATTGGCAAAGTTTCTTGGACCACCCTACTATGTATATTTGCTATTTCAATTTTTTCTATTCATGTTTCAAGGTTAAATTAAGGATTCATTCATTTGAGGGGTCCTTCACTACTCGGATGGGCATAGGGATTTGCCAGTGTTGGCTGTGGAAATATTAAAACAGGCTTGAGGCCCGTGGGTGGAGACCGCGGTCACCTCCTCACAGTCTTGGGTCCAGGAACTCGAGTCCCGTCACTCCAAGGCTGTGGGGCATCGGATCAAAATCAAGCCCGGCGTGAAGGCCACAATAGCCTATCACAAACTAGAAAAAAACTTCTAGGGTGGGGGGGGGGGGCGTATTATTAAGTAGCCCCGGGGCCCGTCAAATCTGTCTACGGCCCTGGAAAAAAGCAAGTACAGGTGCAGCAAATAAAGAGAGCCTTTGGATGCCAAATACAAATTTAAATGAAACAACACTGATGCGAAATTTGTTGTTTCATTTAAATTTGTATACTTTTGTAGCGAGGACTGAGGATGGACGAATAAAATTTTGTCCGAAACGTCTCCTTTTCGGCATTTGGCATCCAAAGGCTCTCTTTATTTGCTGCACCTGTACTTGCTCCTTTCTATTCCTTATTTAAATTTCAATCGAGAGATCTGATTTATTAAACAAATTATCTTTCATTGCATTTGCTCCTGTAATTTTGCTTCTAAAACGATTATTTCAATACTAGCTTACAAGCGCTCGCTACGCTTCGCTGCGCTACGCTTCGCTCACACTTACAGAATAGGAGGATCGAAGGTCTTCAAAAACACTTTGTTGAAGCTGTCTGTAAATAAGCACATCATATTTTCTCTCATCTCGCTTTTAGTTTTCCGACAATCATTATTTATTTAATTTAAATGTGTGAATTGTGTTTTTAAACATGTTTTAATTCCTGACCTGAAAAAAAAATTTCAATTAGTTTTAAATTCTTATCAGTTAATTTATAATAATGTTGAATTAGTGTTCTAATTTATTTATGTTTACCTTTAATTTCCCAAAAAATATTGAAAATCTCTCTTCTCTCACTTTTTCACACTCCAATAAACACTAAATAAAAAAATAAACACCAAAAAAGTTATTATTCATTTACTACAACAAAAAATGTATGTAGGAAATGAAAATAACAAATAAAAAAAGAGCAAGTTTTTAAATAATTAATTATCACTTGCTTGCCGAATACAAAATATATATATATATAAATTTGATCAATATATATATATTTTTTCCGAAAACTGGGAGTCTGAAGAAATCGTATCAGTGAGAATGAATATGATTTTTTGGATTACAAGCAAATGAGTGAGGGGGCTAACGTGGAAGAGATCCTACCTAGCCTAACACAAAATACGAAGACAATAGAGAATTTGTAACCCCGTCTCCACCATCAGATCAGTGGAGCCCTCGGGTTCCTAGCCTCAAGGATTGCAATTTTGACCCTCCAGGCTATTCCTGGAGAAACGGCAACCCTTCCCAGACTCGCTTTACTCATAGAGCCACCTCAAAGCCACCCTCAAAAAATACAAAAACATCAGACTCCCGAATGCGTCATCGAAAGACGTCTTTTCGCAAAACACAGAGAACACTTGAGAACTAAACACTGAACACTGAATACAATTGCACTGGAGAAACACAAACCTGCAAAAGAAAAAAAGTTTAAGAATTAGAGGTCTAGTTATCTAGGGAAAAATAAAGGAGTACAGTGCCCAGGAATTTATTTCCATCGACCCATCCCTGAGTAAGATCCTGCCTATATTCGATATTAGACAGAGACATATATAGGCGGAGGGGGGGGAGATCTATGAGGGCCCGGGCCCCCCCCTCCCCCGAAATTTTTCAAATCTCTATATAGGTGCGTCAACAAAAGACGTCTTTTCGCAAAAGACAAGAACACTTGAGAACCTGGGCTTCGATCAGATATGGCCGCATCTCCTTATGAACCGTTCATGGAAGAAATCAAAGGGAATATCTTTCATTTTAGATCTCTGTTGGATCCTAAATAAAGAAGCAAATCATCCTAACAATAAACGAACAAGCTAATGATTAAAGAAGGGACACCTGAAGCAAATAACAACAACAACAACAATTATCCAACAAAGGCCTAAAAAAAAAGTATTCTCATTGATTTCTCCACTATTCACGATTCATGAAGAGTAGCTGCAGGTTCAAAAAAAAATCCCTCTCGTTGGCATGGTGCACCCTTCACCCATTTAAATCTTTGAACTATATATAAGGTGTGAAAATAAATTTTCTAAATATCAAATTATCGAAAAGTGAATACAATTAAATTTGTATTCGTTTAGCAATCACACCTTAAGCCCTGAGTGCTAAGATGATGATGGTGAAGAAGTCCCGCGGCGGGAGAGGTTCTTTACTATTTGGGGTTAGCTGAAAAAAGAACATCCTCAAAAGCTAATCTAATCTACCCCCTTTGATATTCTTGCATCATGCATAATACCTTTGTTCTGTTGACCCTCAGGAATCTGTAACAAAAAAGAAAAAAATGAAATTAGAATAAGATCATTTATATATTTTTGGATGTATGTGTGTATGTCTAGAGCAGCGGTTCCCAACCGCGTGGGCCGCGGCCCAGCTGATTGGAACTGGGCCGCGGACGTCTAAGAAAAGATAAAAATTATATATATTTATATAAAATTATATATATACACTGGGCCTCAGCGTTTTTTTTTACGGAAAAAGTGGGCCGCACATCAAAAATTACTGAAAAAAGTGGGCCGCACATCAAAAAAGGTTGGGAACCACTGGTCTAGAGAATAAAATATTCACCTCCTGAGGGGTTGACGGTCGCTCGAAGCTCCTTGCCTGGCACTCGTAGAGCTGATCCATCGAAGTTCCATGAACTCGTAGAGCAGATCGAGTTGATTGCACTAGTTGAACACTGAACACTGACACAAATGAGCACTGAACACAATTGCACTGGAGAAACACAAACCTGGAAAAGAGAAATTGTTTAAGAAACTATTCCTTAGAGGTCTAGCAATCTAGTGAAAATAATTTTCTATTAAGATTTTATGAATGAAGTTTAAAGGATTACAGTGCCTAGGGATTTATCTCCATCGGCCCCTCCCTGTGTAAGATCCTGCCTATCGATATTAGAGAGGGTCGTATATAAGGGGGGGGGGGGGGGGGGGGCTAAGGGCCCCTCGAAATTTTTCAAATCTAAATATATTCCATATATATGGGGATATGGCCAATTACTACACTTTTGTTTGAGAAAGTGCGTCGCATAAATAAAAGAAATATATTTAAATTTATATAAGTTCACCCCCACCCCCCGTAAAAAAATTTATATACTCCCCTAATATTAGATACATAATAAATAAACACCACGATTCAGGAAATCTTTTGATATCATGAAAAAGAGCGATAAATGGACACCGAAACTTCTATAAAGCATGAAATTCTCATAATAACATTTAGAATAGTAATATCGCATATATTAAATATTTAAATAGAGATTCAGTATAAAATCAAAATAGTTTCCCTCACTTTTTATGTTGTTCACAAATTTTGATGCAATTTATTATGCAAATAATGCATTTCTCGCAAAAATTTTTAATCTAATCTTTAGTTTGAACCTTAGTGAAAGTATCTAACTATAGAATGTAAATGTACTTACCAAAATGTGGAAATTATAGGAATCCTAGGCCGGAGCGACACGGCCCTGTTGTTCATGTCAAGCCCTCTCTGCAGGATTAAAGGCAATGCCTTGTCTGAACTTGAGTCGAGCAGACAAGCGCAGGCAGGTCATAGAATGTAATACTAGAAAAAAAAAAGAAAGAAAGAGAATTAAGAAAAATCTTCAACTCATACGTATATATACACACACATACATTAAATAGATAATTCAGTAAATATTTTTTGAATATTTGGCATAATTGAGGCAAAAAAACTCTATCCCCTAGTTACAAAAAAATTACATTCAAAGGGAAGTCGGTCAAACAGATAGACGGGCCAGAGCATTCTGCAATTATATAGAAAGAAAATGAAAATCTTTATTGAAAATTTTCTAAATATCATGTTTTATTAATTTATGGAAAGTCTTATTCTGTAATGTGGATCACTCAGTTAGTGATTGTGTGGCGAGTGTGAATCAATATGTATGTGAAATGTATTAATGTATGCCGTGATTGTTTGCTGATTTGAGATCCCAATGTGTGTTTATATGTGATTGAGTTAATATGTTGTATCGTGTATTATTCAACGTTTAATTAAATATATTTATATTATTAATTCTAATCCCTTATTCCCACATTCTCTCTTATTTGATATTAAATCCAAATGAATTTCAAAATAATTTTTTTTTCTATTCATTTTGGGATCTTTTCTCTAAAATAAATCATTTCAATATTTGTAAAACTCACATGTAAATGAATTTATCAAAATCAATTAAAAATAAATAACTTGTAATTGAATAAATATAATCAGGAACGTATATATATATAGGCCTATATACTGTATATATATATCACATGAACATGTGAGTACTCAAAATATTCAAAGAAATTATTTAAAAGGAAGAAAAACGAAGCTTTAGATGTGGAAAAGATATTATCTGATTCCAAAATAAGAGAAAATAATAAAATCAAAACTTATTTGAAATTTATTTTTTTGTATTTACTAAAATAAAAGGAAAAAAAAGTAAAAATATTTAGGTTTTGAACTGCATCTAAATAAGACTTCCTATAAATTAATAAAACATGCTATTAAATCGTATTTAATATAATTGTTAATTAAAATGTAAAAAGGCATTATATCAAAATTTTATTACCTGTAATTTGCAAGAACTGTCAGTCTGATTTTGGTGATTTGGAACACAGACTATATTTCAAATGATTCACTACTCACATTTAATTAAGAAAATAATTAGAGAAATTAAAATAATGAATAAAATACAAACAAGGGTTTATAAAAGAAAAATAAATAAATGAAGAGATGAAAGGTTAAGCTGAGACACTTTTGTTCTCACACCCACACACATAAATAATGATTTAATTTGTCAGAAATAAAATCAGCCAAAATGGATTAATTATCAAGGAGAAATAATTAAATTTACCT
>JAKCPI010030324.1:0-22748 GCA_023213315.1 Euborellia annulipes | reverse complement strand
ATATGCTTTTTTTAATTTTTTAGCATTTTCGGCTACTGAGGCCATTTCTGATTGTTGTTTTTTAATTTATTTAAGGTACTTTCATCCAAGGCATCCAAGGCCATTTAGAACCTGTCCATATTTATTTCAACTTTCAATTACCGAAGATAAGAGAAAGTTGTGCCCTGTGCGACCAGTCACACCAGATTTTTACTTTTGTACTATCGTTAATTAAAATCTAAAGAACTCTGCCATATTTCGGTTATCGAGAGATAAGTTCTCCATTTCTTTTACTTTCTCATAGGCCTATTATTAATTGTTAAAATTAACAGCGAATTTTTAGGCGACTTTTTCCAGAAAATAAAAGAGACTTTTTTCCGCTCTCTAATGATAACCAACAGCTTACCTTATTAAGTACACTGCCTTGATCTTTAGTAAATGGCGGCAATTGCAGCTACAAATTGTGCCAATGTAGCATTTCGCATATTATCGATCATTTGTTTAATATTTTCATCAGCTGGTGTAAATTTGTCATCTTTTAATTTATTCGATTCAGCTCGGATTGAACTTGAAAAAATGGGTATCGGTGATTACATCTATCCATCGTCCATCACACGTTTCGCGAACCTTTAAAATTATTTAAATCTTGAAATTATTTAAAATTTAGCCATTTTTTTATTTCATTAAATTAACGCCTTCACGACTGATGTTTCGGCTCCAGGTCTAAACCATCTTCAGATCCTGCTGGCAATAATCTAAGTGTGCAAATAAAAATTTTCCCTCACTCCTTTCACTGTGAAAAATTTTTTTTTACACACTTATTGTCTGCCGGGTTTGAAGAATAAATAGAAAACTTTGTATATCGGAATCTTTTTTTTGATTAAATTTAAGGATTGCGGTGTGGGTTTCAAGTGAAACATTTTGAACAAAGGTTGTATTTATGTGAGTTTCACGAGGGTAAAGAGTATTAACACAAATTTAAATACTCGATATATTTCGGGTTGTTAACCCATCTTCAGGAGTTACAAAAAACTTTTTTTTTAACTCCTGAAAAAAGCTTTTTTAACTCCTGAAGATGGGTTAACAACCCCAAATATATCGAGTATTTAAATTTGTGTTAATACTCTTTTACCCTCTTGAAACTCTCATAAATATAAATTTTGATTTTTCAAGTTTGAACGTCATCGCAATGATCCTGACGACTTGGGTCGAGGAGCCCTAAACCATTTTAATTATTTTAATTTTAATTTTTTTTAATCTTAATATTTTAATATTTTTTTATATTAATTAATAAATATTTGGATTTCGGAGAATGTGTTTAATTTCGGACGGGTTTTCGAATACAACCAATAATCTTGATATTTACTTAATTTTTAATTATTTTTAAAGGGAAATCTAATATAAAAAGAATAATCCTTTCTTTCTCTGTTTTGAGATGTGAGGAGAGATCAGGGGTGGATTTAGGCCTTTGTGGACTCTTGCCTCCTCCCCCCCCCCCCCCTCTTCATCCACTCCATCGCTGAGAAACACATAAAAATTACTCTTTTCTTATATTTTTTCTCTCATTTTGATAAAAAAAAGACGGTGTTCCTTTTGTTTTTTAACGGCTATTTAAAAAAAAAAAATATTTATATAACTTGATAAATAAGCAGTTTTTTTTTCACAAATTTTGCCGCCCCAGGGGCGCGCCTAGTCCGCCTCTTCGTAAATACGCCCCTGGAAGAGACTGCGGCCTCCAGCCATCACCCCCCCCCCCCCCCCTTTCAAATTTCTTATTTTCCTTCCTTTTTTTTATATTTTAAATTTCCCTTAACTAAAGTTGCATAAAAGTTATTTTATTTATAATTACAGCTTTTTTTTTTAATATAATAAATTCCCGTAACAAATTAGAATAATTCTATATATTTTGTTTTATTTATTTTACCTAGCGAGCAGATACTCTCCCTGACTTAACGTCCCCCAGATCCACTCCCCCCCCCCTTGGATACGCGCGACATCTATATTCATTTTTGTCACATTTTAAGGGGAGAATTCCAGAGGTTTCAACGATCGGACCGGCTAACTCGATCAATTTGAAGATATTGACTTCGTTTTTTTTTTTTTTTTTTTTTTTTATTGGAAGATAATTAAAATATTAACAAGGTCTCGTTTTTTTTTTTTTTTTTTTATATCAAAAACTAGGCATTAATAAAAAAAAAATCGGGGATTGAGCAGTAGGAGGTAATTAATTTTTAAATGATTTTGTTAAAAATTAATAATTTTTTGGCTTGTAATTTTTTAGTTATCCGGCCTGGGCTAATTTCTATAAAACCAGCACTTTTTAGCCCTTAGTTCAAAGTTTTTCCGCCTGAGAGCGCTAAAAACTTTATATATAAAATTCTATTATGCTTGGAATTAAGCCTGAATACAAAATTTTAATTACCTATCGCTTGGGAGAAAATTTAAAAGAAATGGTATAATGTCCAGGACAAATAAATCAAGTTAAATAAAGAAAGTTCATCGAAAAATATCAAAAAAGAGAAATATAATTACCTGAGATCTATGATGCCCTTTTGGTGGTGTAAATAGAATTCGAGGTGATTGTGCCATTTGCGATTAAAAAAAAAAAAATTATCTATTAGCAGTCTTCATATCTATAGAAACAGAAGACAATATTAAAAGAAAAAACCATAATTATTTTAGGCCTAGCACAGAGGTAAAAGTCTCGCCTCTTAAGGCCGAGATCAAAGGTTCATTCTCCATACTCAGAGATTGAAATTTTTTTTATATTTTATCTACTAATTAATTTTGACATCAAATGCCGAAGACTTGGGTCACTCTAATTTTTTATTAAAATTTACTTTAATAATATAAATATTATTAATAAAAAATGTATTCTTTTTTTTACCTTTAACGAGTTATCATCCTTATTTCTAATCAATATCCAAAAAGATTTCATTTTGATTAGATTACCTCCGTATTTACTAATAATTTATTGTTTATTCTTCTTTTTTTTTTTAATATTCAATATTAAATTCAATTTGTCACTAGCTATTTTTTTTTTTTTTTAATAAATGAAAATAAATAAAATATTTATCTTAAGGTACGAATCGTTGATTGGGTCTTTTTAATAAAGCCATTTTTAATTAAATTAACCTAGCATCAAATCAAAAATAATCAACAATTACACCATTTTGTTTTTAATATCAGAAATTATATTTTTACTATTAACAGAATTGGAATTAAAGGATTAATTAAAAATGGATAATATTAAATAAAATTTATTTATTAAATAAAGTTTTGATATGTTTATATTTATTTACATTTTTTTATTTAACATTTCAATAGTTGAATTTCCCTCTTTTCGCGCTGTTGTTTCAATATTAACTGCTGCCAACTGCTGAAAATTATTTAATATAGATTTTTTTTTATTAAAAAACAAATTTTATTCATGTAATTTTTAGAATTTTATTATTATAATAATTTTAAAAATTTAATTTAATTTGATTTTTAATAAAATTTCTTTCAATATGAATTTAATTTTCTTTTTTAATAAAATATTTTTTTTATTAAAAATATTTTTTTTATAATTTGATTTTATAAAATTAAATGTTATTTAATAATTTATTTTTTTATTTTAAAATGTTTTTAAATTTTTAAATTAAATATAATTCAAATTTCAAAGTTGGCACTCACTGATTAATTTTTTTTCAACTGTCGGAATCATCTTAAAATTTTAAATTAATTTTTTTGCGTGCAATTGCTTTTAGTTTACTTCGTTTATTTTATTCAAACATGCTTTCTGTGGTTTTTTTAAATATTTTAAAACACTTTTATTAATAAATTATCTAAATATAATAATTATTTTGATAATGCAAGAAGACATGTGATACTTTGTGTTTTCCTCCTTTGTGTTGCAATTTTTTTTTTTTTTTTTTTATAAAATCATGGAGCCGAATTATGATGAAGATTTATTTTCCAATGTGTTCTTCCAATTTCTTCAAAGTGAACATGATAATTTACTTGCAAGGGCTCAAGCTGAAGGTTGGTTAATTTGTGTCCCCCGTGCCGGTTCTGTACCACGCTATGTCCTTTCACAAGATTTAATATTATCTCATATTTTAATTCCTCATGATGAATTACCCGAGAGTCATTTTCGCACGCTAAAAAATAAAGAAGTAAAAATCCATAATAGAGTTATTAATGTTGAACAAGATGAAAATGAAAGGCCTTTGACTACGCATATCCTCTTTGAAGAGACCTTTTATAATGAGAGTTTATTAAAATATAAAGTTTTATGCGTTGAACATCCGCTTGAATCTCAAATTGAATATGAACCTGATTCGACAACGAATATTTTAAATGTTAATACTTTACGGGATTGTATTGATCTCCTTTGGACGGAATCAGGAAGTCGTTATGTTCTTGAACAATTAGATCAATCAATCAGCGTTTGGCTAACGAATAATAAAAATTTAGAATTACAACCATTACAAAAACAAAGAGATCAAGCTGCAAATTTGTATTCAAAATGTTTACAATTTGCTTTAAAAGATGGAAGATTAAAAGAAAAATCAACACACAACCACGTGTTTTTAGAAAATA
Organism: Euborellia annulipes; assembly: GCA_023213315.1. Taxonomy (NCBI): domain Eukaryota; kingdom Metazoa; phylum Arthropoda; class Insecta; order Dermaptera; family Anisolabididae; genus Euborellia; species Euborellia annulipes. The sequence goes on along the minus strand of JAKCPI010030324.1, from coordinate 18,185 downwards.
TTAAAATCTCAGTGGAAACTTATGTTCTTCATGGAATTTATAAAAAGATAATAAATGGAATCTCAGCATGCACTGCATACGATGATGCTTGTTTAAATAAAATTATTCGCAATTTAAGTGATCTTCAATTACGTGATTTAGATGTGGACAGCAAGTTTTATGAATCAATTCCAGCAGCTAAACAGCACATGTCTCGAATTGATCAATTCAGTACCGTTTTAGGTAAAATGGCATGTTTAAAAAGAGCAATTATCACATTGTGTACGAAATCTGTTGATGAACTTTTACCAGCGCTTGTGTTTTTAATAATTAAAACAAATATCGCCAATTGGCATGCTCATTTGAATTTTTTAAAACTTTTCCGGTTCTCAGCAAGTTCTAATGAACATGGAAGTCATCAGATGTATTTAGTGACTTCTTTAGAGGCAGCACTCAATCATCTCAGTTCTGGAGCTCTTCTGGGACCATCAAGCACGGAGGCCGACATCGCCCTTGAAAGGTAGGATATCTTTAATAAAATTAGAACTTATCAAATTCAAAGGATTTGAACTCAATAAAACGTTATAAATTGCAAAAATATAGTATATATATATATACACTAATGCAAAAATAGTGTGGAACACTGTTCGAATCTATCTTAATGATACTTTAATTTATTAAGCATTTGATATGAAATTTCTAACTAAATTTAACACAAATACAAATCATTTTAATCAATTTAATACAATTTAAATAAAACAAAGTCCAAATGTCGAAATAATTTAATTAATTTTCTTAGAAAAACAAAATTTGTAATTATTATCCAAAAAAACATCGAAATTATGTTGATTTGTCCCTTAAATTGAAAATCGACATATTTTTCGTTATTTTATTTAAATTGTATTAAATTGATTTGTATTTGTGTTGTTAAATTTACTTAGAAATGTATAAGATATTTCATATTAATAATGTTTAATAAATTACAGTATCAATAAGATAGAATAGAATAGTTCTTCTTAAGAATAAACAAAATGTTGCATCACAGTGTATATATATACCGGGTGGGCCAATAGTGCGTGGACGGAAGATTGTGGGCTTATTAACGGACATTTTTAAAATTTGTTGATCGCATATAATGTGGGGCCTTTAGGGCTACAAATTAAAAATATTTTTGTTCCAATTGCACCTCATATACAGGGTGGTCCATATCAAAGTTATGTTTTTTAAATGGAACGCCCTGTATATTATTGCATATTTGGATTCTACGGCCAATTGTAGTATGACTTTATGTCATGCAATGTGTTCCAAACCAAACCGTTTAGCCGCAAATCGGGCTTTAGTGAAAAAACTGCTGTCTGGAAAAAATTGAATATCTCGCGAACCATAAAACTTAGGGTACTGTTCTTTTGTGAGGTTACTAACCATGAAATGTACTAATGTAGGCCAGATGGGGAACCCGGAATTATTCTTATGTTGGGAGATATGGCCATGCCAATTTGGAAAATTTCAATCATGGATAACTTCATTTTTTCAAATGGAACATGCTACTTTTTTTATGCCATGGGACGTGAAATTCAATTATCTTTCAGCTGATATAAGGTTGTCTATATCTATCTTTAGTAGTTTTCTTTTTATTCCAAAATATCTGATAACGAAAAAAAAAAAATTTTTATTATAGACAAAATAATTGAAAAAAAAATCCAAACGCAAAACAAAATTGTAATAAAAGGACAAATTATGCTAAATATTCGAAAATGTCTTTAAATTTCCCTTAAAATCATTTATTTGAACTTCTGGAAAAAGAAATTAGGGTTATGTTCAGGTTAGAAGGTGCGCCATCTTGTTGACAAATCATAACCCGGATTTGAGCAAGCGGGACTTCTTTGAGGAGATAAAATAAATGATTTTAAGGGAAATTAAAAGACATTTTCGAATATTTAGCATATTTTTTCCATTTATTACGATTTTGTTGTGCGTTTGGATTTTTTTTCAATTATTTTGTCTATAATAAATTTTTTTTTTTCGTTATCAGATATTTTGGAATAAAAAGAAAACTACCAAAGATAGATATGGACAACCTTATATCAGCTGAAAGATAATTGAATTTCACTCCCATGGCATAAAAAAAAAGTAGCATGTTCCATTTGAAAAAATGAAGTTATCCATGATTGAAATTTTCCAAATTGACAAAGCCATATCTCCCAACATAAGAATAATTCCGGGTTCCCCATCTGGCCTACATTAGTACATTTCATGGTTAGTAACCTCACAAAAGAACAGTACCCTAAGTTTTATGGTTCGCGAGATATTCAATTTTTTCCAGACAGCAGTTTTTTCACTAAAGCCCGATTTGCGGCTAAACGGTTTGGTTTGGAACACATTGCATGACATAAAGTCATACTAAAATTGGCCGTAGAATCCAAATATGCAATAATATACAGGGCGTTCCATTTAAAAAACATAACTTTGATATGGACCACCCTGTATATGAGGTGCAATTGGAACAAAAATATTTTTAATTTGTAGCCCTAAAGGCCCCACATTATATGCGATCAACAAATTTTAAAAATGTCCGTTAATAAGCCCACAATCTTCCGTCCACGCACTATTGGCCCACCCGGTATATACAAATAAAATAAAATATTTGAGTTGAGGTGTGCCACTTTAAAAAATTCAGATTTTTATGTTATGTTTATCAACTTTTATTCAAAAAACATTATTAAGTAGTAATGGTTACTAGATTTTAGACAAAGACACATCAAAAAAATTATTCCATCAATTCTCGAAGGTTTACTTTGAAGATTGCAAGGTGGACGTGCAGATTTTTAAATAATTTTAAACAATTATTTTTCAGAAATTTTATTAGCTGACAACTGATTGCAATGTACAGTTTCGGTCATCTAGTGTGACCATCATCAGGCCTGGAATATATATCAAATATATTTTAATTTACAGGCATGGGCGTACCCAGCGAGGGGGCAGGGGGGCAGCTGCCCCCCCTAGAAGCAAAAAAAAAAAACAAAATTAAATGTTTATAAAGTGATGAAACGAAACAAAATTGGTGGATGGAGATGGGGAATGATTGTTTTTGTTAGGACTCGAGGGTTTTTAGGCCTTTAATTCGAAGGCTTTTCCCCTCTATATAAAAAATAGCTATGTCCCAATCTGTTGATCTGATCTGCCCCCCCCCCTGGACGACCATGGTCAGACCATGCCCCCCCCCCCAGATTTGATCCTGGGTACGCCCATGTTTACAGGCCATTACATTTTACATTTTATTACAATTGCATTATTTTATTTTATACAACATTAAAAAATTTTTTTTCCTTCTTTTTTATACGAAATTTTATAAATAGCCAACATTCTCAATTCTAATTAATGATTCAAAAATAGAGCAGATATTATTAAACAAATTTATAATTACCTAAAATTTCTTTGTTTCTTTCTAAAGATACATGTGATAAACATATATTCAGTTCACCAGTCTTGTAGATCAGAATAAGGATTATCTAATTGAATTTTTAATTAGTTTTATTTTTATTTTTATTAATATTTCTCTCAACTGGATGTGAATTTTGGCAGATGTTATCTATTTAAAATGAGAATTTTTTTTATAAAATTTATTATCAATATAAGTTATATCCATGGGCGTAGCCAGGGGGAGGCAGGGGGGCCGTTGCCCCCCCCTGGCTGGTCCTAAAAATTAAAAAAAACAAGCAAATATATATTTTTCCCATTGGGAATTTTTTTTTTTAACACCCCAATCCACTACATTAATTTAATTTTTTTTTTATTTAAATAAATAATTAATAATCTATGTATATATTAATTGCAAACCCCCCCCCCCCTCTCGCCCTAACGAGGGGTTGGCCCCCCTAACAAGAAGTCTGGCTACGCCCATGGTTATATCTATTATTTCAAAACAACCGGAAAGCATCAGAATTTGGCATTATTGCAGTTTATAAAAATAAATTATTATTATTTCAGCAAAGTAGGCACATAACTTTTTGTCAATCAAGATTAAGAATTAAAAATACATCAAAAAATAAAAATAAAACTAATTAAAAATTCAATTAGATAATCCTTATTCTGATCTACAAGACTGGTGAACTGAATATATGTTTATCACATGTATCTTTAGAAAGAAACAAAGAAATTTTAGGTAATTATAAATTTGTTTAATAATATCTGCTCTATTTTTGAATCATTAATTAGAATTGAGAATGTTGGCTATTTATAAAATTTCGTATAAAAAAGAAGGAAAAAAAATTTTTAAATGTTGTATAAAATAAAATAATGCAATTGTAATAAAATGTAAAATGTAATGTCCTGTAAATTAAAGTATATTTGATATATATTCCAGGCCTGATGATGGTCGCACTAGATGACCGAAACTGTACATTGCAATCAGTTGTCAGCTAATAAAATTTCTGAAAAATAATTGTTTAAAATTATTTAAAAATCTGCACGTCCACCTTGCAAACTTCAAAGTAAACCTTCGAGAATTGATGGAATTCTACTTGAGCTGTTTCTCGAAAAAAATTATTCTTGGAAATTAATAAATAATCAAATTTAATTTTTTGAAATTTTTAAAATAGAAAACTTGCAATTTTAATCACATCGTTTTTATTTGACCTTCAATTTGAGACAAAACCTGACTCTTATTCAAGTCCTGGGGGAATTTTCATTGTGATATCAAACACTTTATTAGTAAGTAAGAATTTATATTCTTTTGATCTTCTCAGTTTTTTTTTTTTTTTTATTAAATCAACATCCCAAGTACTTGATTTATACTTTAAATAATTGCCAATTGGACAAGTAATATACAAATATAGATATTTTGGTCTAAATAGTTTAAAATTCAATAAATACGATTATTATAAATATGTTTGATAAGTGAAGTGATTTGCCTCTCTCACACCAAAACCATTTGAGTTTAAACGAAGGTTTATTGATTCATAAACTAGAGAAAATCGTCTATGGAAATGATATTTAATATGTATAATAAATATTTTTATTAATTTTATTTAAGCATTCAAAGTCTCTTCTGGTCTTTCATCGATAACAGATAAAAATATTTTGAATATCTATTTTTAATTTTAATGAATTCTACTCCATATTGATTTTAGGTCATTTATTCTCATTTCAATTCCCACCTCACCAAGATTTGATAAGTTTTCCCTCCTCCTCCAGGCTCTAATCAAAAGTATTAAATTTAATGGGGTTTAGATACCTCACTGCCTTAAAAATTGTTCTTAATTAATGCACTTGTCGTTATTTTATATCTCCTATAGGGCCAGGGCCGGATCTAGGGAAGGGCAGTGGGTGCGTGTGCCCCGGGCGGCAGATATTAGGGGGCGGCAATTAAAGAAAGATTTACTAAAAAAAGGTAAAATGATATGAATTTTGTATAAAAAATTTTAAGGAGGGGGGGCGGCAAATTAAATTTTGCCCCTCCTAAAAAATCTTGTAGTTCCGGCCCTGTATAGGGCCCCCGACCGAAACAAGATTTTCAGCCGAAAAGGAATTTCGGCCTCACTCTTAGTTTCGGCCGAAACAGAAACTTGTATTTCCCATACAAAATTCATCATTTGACCTTTTTTTTAGGTGCTAATCTCATTCTACGTTTTTTATTTTTGTGTGGGAGTCTCATCCCATCTTTTCAAACTCAGGTTTCGGTGGGCCGAAAGTGTGTATCATACTACAAAAATATATTAATATATAGGTAGGGCTTATAGCCAGGGTTACCACGCGTCCTACTTTCGGTAGGACAGTCCTACAATCAAAATGAATGTCCTACGTCCTACAATGAAGCCTGATGTGTCCTACTTTGAAAATAAAATATTAAGTTGGTTTTTATAAGTCTGTATAATCGATTTATAAACGCCCGGATGAAAGAAATAAGTGTTCAGTAGAGTTAATCAAAGCTGAATTGCTTGTAAGCGTTAATTGTAAAGAAAATTGTGTACAATTTTATGAGAAAGTTCAAAACAACATTAAATTATTAAAATGCGCGAAGAGTGATGAAAAATATAAGTTCAGACATTGAATATAGTCATTAAATAAATAACTTAAAATAAATTAGCATTATCATCACCTAAAAAATTTATATATTTAAATAGTTGTTTCTTGATGGCTGGATATTATGATATGAGGATGCGTTGCAAGGGCAGCCAAGGCGAAAAATAAAACAAAAATCTATTTTTTGTCGACCTCGAAATACTAGAGTCTTCAAGTAAATGTAAAAATGGTTAAAACGTTGCTATACTGCCATGTCAAACGACCTGACGAATTGACATCATTTTTGTCCTGATGAAGAGTGCGATCGGCACTCGAAACGTCGACAAAAAATAGATTTTTGTTTTATTTTTCGCCTTGGCTGCCCTTGCAACGCATCCTCATTTTATATATTTATATTGTCCATTTCCTATTGTCCTACATTGAACATTTTAATATGTGGCAACCCTGCTTATAGCTGATAGTTCAATCAGGATAGGTGAGAAGAAGAAGAAAATTCGCAGCTAGTTATATTTCATTATTTTTATTCCCATTATGTTGACGTTTCGATCCCGGTTGGGATCATCCTCAGAACAAATGGGTGTTAATTATGTGTAAATTATATAATTCAATCATTCATATAACTTAAAGAGATACAAATATGAATATAAATAAATTATATTAGTTAATTTTCAATTGTATCCAAACTAATATAATTTATTTATATTCATATTTGTATCCCCTTAGTTAATTTTCAATTGTATCCAAACTAATATAATTTATTTATATTCATATTTGTATCCCCTTAGTTAATTTTCAATTGTATCCAAACTAATATAATTTATTTATATTCATATTTGTATCCCCTTAGTTAATTTTCAATTGTATCCAAACTAATATAATTTATTTATATTCATATTTGTATCTCCTTAAGTTATATGAATGATTGAATTATATAATTTACACATAATTAACACCCATTTGTTCTGAGGATGATCCCAACCGGGATCGAAACGTCAACATAATGGGAATAAAAATAATGAAATATAACTAGCTGCGAATTTTCTTCTTCTTCTTCTCACCTATCCAAAAATATATATTAACTTCTCGTGTGAATTATCTTTAGGAAATTCTGAACTTAATTGAGAAATGGGGGTTTCTTTTCCCAAAATTACATATTAATTAATATGTAAGGCTTAAGCCTTAGAGGAGGTTTCAAAAAGAGATGTGAATCTTTAATTTATAGTAGAGAGGGCCTCTGCCCTAAAATTTGGAAAAGAGCAAGTACAGGTGCAGCAATGAAAAAGATGCCTTTCTATGCCAAATGCCAAAAAGAGACGTTTCGGTCCTTATTTACAAAGTTGTAATCATTCTTGATTCCCAAAGGTCCGTATTATTTTTAGAGAAATCTCTAAAAGACGCTCACGTGGTTTTAAACCAGAGGTGGCCAACCCAAATGATCTTGGGGGCCACTTTTAAAATGCATCATAACTCTGCTGGCCGAATATAAAAATCCCCATATTAGATTTAGGTTCATTTGAGATGAAAAATTGAAATAAATATAAGATTTAAACTTTCGACCGTTGGTTCTCGTTGAAACATTTTGTCAAAAACTTTATTTATTAAAAATTAACACTTGTTACGTATTTCGACGATTTTTTTTGCATTCGAAACCGAATATTCGGTCGGTTCCTATTATTTATTTATTTTTTTTTTTTTTAATGAATGTATTTTAAGACTAAACTTTGTTATGAGATATGAATTATCTAAAGAAAAAATTATAAATAAAAATAATATTGATATCAAATCTGAAAGCTTTGTCCTGATTGACCTATGGACCTTTTCTCTCTTTGATCGACCTGGTCAATGCCCCCCCCCCCCCTCCTAGCACCTAGGTTAAAATTATGTTAACAAATGTATATCTCAATTATTATTACACCAATAAAAATAAAAAATCAGAAATCAACAAGTGAGAAATTATTAATTAATTTTATTAAAAAATAATTTTCTGCTGATTATATTTAATTATTCATTCTCGCGTAATTTCTTGTTACTTGAATTTTTACTTTCTCTTGCCTCTATATATATATGTTAATATATAGAGAGAGAAAGTATTGGATTCTTGTCAAAAATTCGATTTTGATGGATATACACGTTTTGAGGTCCCCTGAATTAAAAAAAAAAAAAGTAAATGCGCATTAACCATCCCGACATTCGTCTTAAAAAAAAACCTTAACAAGGATGGTATGACCTCGCTCTACCTCAACTATTCTCTGCATTCAAGAACTAAATACAAATTTCTCACAACTAGCACCTTAGGACAAAATTTATTATAGATTTTATCAAGGGAGGGGGGGCAGAGGCCAAGTAGTGACAGACAAATCGTTCCACAAATCAATTCCAGATCCTACAAACGAATGCAAACCTACCCTCTAAAAACCGAGATTGCGACATTGCTAAATATATAAATCGAATTTTGGAGTTTAGACTTTCACAGTTGTTATCATTAGTAAAAGAATTTGATTTTCGGTTTAACTGTGGTTTATTTGTAAAAATTACAACTTTTCGGACACTCATTCTGTAGCCTTCTTCAGGTACAATTCAGCTAAGATTCTAACAACCTTTATAATCTTAGCTGAATTGTTGTAACAACCTTTATAATCTTGAATGCATTGAGCGTTATAGGTGGTTTCTTTTCACGGTCGATTTAACAAACTTTCAGATAAAAATTTTAAAAAACGTATAAAATTTAATTAAAAAACAAAAATAAAGAAATATTGTATGTTACTTAATGAAACAATCTGCGTTTATAAATTGGCTAACAATATATATACATAATGATGATGCAAGAGGTAAAAGAAAACTTAAAAACTGTTATCTAATTGTATAAATAATATCTCTGTAATTTTTACTTTCTCTTACCTATGTATATATGTAATATATATATAGAGAGAAAGTATTGGTTTCATGTCAAAAATTCGATGTCGAGATTTTGATGGATCTTCACGTTTTGAGGTCCCCTGAATCCAAAAAAGTGGTTTTCGCGACATGGTCTGTCTGTGGGTGGGTGTGTGGGTGGGTGGGTGTGTGGGTGTGTGTTCAATTTTAAGCATGAAGGAATTGAGCTATGAGGTTGAAATTTTATATTTAAGTTAAACACCCCCCGGGACCGGAAAAATAAGCTTTTAATCAAAATCGGCCAAAGAGTACTAGTACTTTACTGATGTACTTTTTCAGTTTTTTTCGATTTTCTCAAAATTTGCTCCAACGATTTTTTTTAAAATTCAAAAATCAATTATTTTTTAGATGCTCTTTAAAATGTATATTCTCATTTTGCGATTGAAATCTTCTGAAGACCACTTTACTCTTGTATTTCATAGGGAAGATAGGAGAAATGGTTGCCATGGTAACAAAATATAAATATTTTCCCATACTTATAAATTTTACATCTTGAATTCATATGTTCCGTACTGTCGGGAACTAAATATATGTCGACACAAAAAATCTGGTGTGACAAGCACAGAACACAACTTTCGATTACCGAAGGTAAGAGAAAGTTGTGTGCTGTGCGCCAGTCACACCAGATTTTTTAATTCAGGTTTTATAAGCCGAAACGATTGAAAATGGCCAAAATCGTAAACCATTGAAAAATAAACAAATACCTCTAAAAATAATTTAATTATTTACAAAAACCTGACCTAACAACATCCGTCAAAAAATCGACCGTGAAAAGAAACCACCTATAACGCTCAATGCATTGAAGTTTCAACCGGTCCTGCATCGATTCTTAACTTTTTATAATCTTTGCTGAATTGTCGTAACAACCTTTATAATCTTAGCTGAATTGTACCTGAAGAAGGCCACAGAATTAGTGGCCGAAACGTTGTAATTTTTACAAATATACAACAGTTGAACAGAAAATCAAATTCTTTTAATATTGCTAAATATACTTACTATATCCAGTAGGGACTACGGTAATAATTTTATCTTATAAGACAAAAATCTTGATAATTCTGAGTGATTGTTTATTTAAAAATAAAATCGTTTTTGTTCTAGGACCATATCAGGAATTACGGACAGTCTTGGGATTCTTGATTTAAAAACTACCACGAAAGGGATATCTGAACTTTTTAAATTAGTCCGCGCCGGGGATGAAGAGGGCCTAATTCAATTGCTTGAACCACAATCTCCATATTCAACAAGTGTAACCGCCGATTTGGTATCTACTTCTGCCCTCTGTCACCCACTTTGCGTTTGTCCACGATGCGAACGTCTTGTCTCACAAGCTCTCTGTGATACCAGTCCAACTGTTTTCTCATGTGATGATCGAGGTGTCACCGCTCTACATATTGCCTCCCTTACTGGACGGCCAAGGATCGTCGATTTTCTTTTGGCACGTGGCGCTACCGTTCATGCTACTGATTGCGCGGGAGCTACTCCATTGCATTATGCCGCCTCACGGGGACATCAAAACGCGTTACTTCTTTTACTACATGCCGGTGCTGATCCTACATCACTCGATTCGGATCGTAATTCAACATTACATCTCGCGGCTGCAAATGGTCATGAAGGCTGTGTTAAAGCATTGCTTTATTATTCCGAGCACGTCGGAATTCATTTAAATATAAATGCAGGGAATATCCATGGCGATTCACCATTACATCACGCATCACGATGGGGTTACGAGAATATCGTTGAAATCTTATTAGAATATGGCGCCAACTCTCAATGCACTAATCTACGAAAACTAACACCAATCGATTTAGCTCATAATTTGTATATTACTAAATTGCTCACTAATAACAAATCAAACAATAATAATAATTGTTGTACAAATCACATGCAAATAAAAACGTTCGATTTGGATGATAATAATGAAAGTGTCTCATCAGATTCAACGTGGTCATTTTGTGGTCAAAGGCCATTTAATTCAGAACAGATGAAACGAGTAGAAAAATTGTTACGAGCTGTGGCACTTGGCGATTCGCCATTGGCATGTTTTTATCTCGGGATTGATGGACCATCAAATTCAAATTCCCATGACGTCTCTTCATCCTCATGTCGATGTCATCCACTCTGTGCGTGTTCTCGTTGCGCGCCACGTCAAAAGAACAAGAAAGAAATCTCTGACTCAACAACTAAAGGTAAATTAAAACATATTTTTTTCACACTATTTAAACTGGTTCAAATAAAAATTTTTCAAAATTTCGAATATCAATTTTCTGCTTAAAAATTGATTTTTACTTTCTCTTACCTCTATATTCATAATATATTTATTTATTTTATTTATTTATTTACATGCAATTATATACATTCTTTATATATATTATATGTTATTCCCATACCCTTTTGGGTTTTAAGTTTACCTCTATTAATTATTTCATTTTGTCTTCTTCCTCTCTGTCTATTCTTTTCAACAGACCCCGCCCCTTCGAACGGTCCCTCTAGCCTTCTCCACCATTCCTTCATCCTTCTTCCCATCTTCTTCTCAAACTCCTGGCATTCTTCAATGTGTGGCCGTCTTCTTTTCTGCGTCGCATCCCCGGCACCTTCTTCCGCCTCTTCCTTCCAGACCCCTCCAGATGCTTCCACACCTTGCTCTGGCCCATATTATCTTCGTTTCTTCCTTCCAATTTGTTTCTTGCCAATAATTTTCTCTTAAAATGTCTTTCTTTATATGCTTGTAATAGGGGCAGTATTTAGAATTGTCTATTTTACACCAACCTTTTTGGATGTCTTGTTCCATGTCTGTCTATATGATAATATATACAGAGAGAGAAAGTATTGGATTCATGTCAAAAATTCGATGTCGAGATTTTGATGGATCTTCACGTTTTGAGGTCCCCTGAATGCAAAAAAGTGGTTTTCCCAACATGGTCTGTCTGTCTGTGAACAAAATATCTCAAGAACGAAAAGAGTTAGGACAGTTGTTCCCAACCTGGGGGCGATTTGGGTTATTAGGAGGACAATAAATAAGTGGGGGCGATGAGTATTCATGGGCAAAAAATTATTAGAGTTTTCTAAAATTTAAAAGAACAAAAATCAAAAAGAAAAATCTCCTATTTAGAGAAAGGTCAAGCTAGAAAAGGACAAAAAATGTCAAAAAATAAAATAGTCTGAAGAAAATTCCTATCTAAAATTTAAAGGCGTCGTGTCGACACGACAAATCTGGTGTAATAAGCACAGAACACAACTTTCGATTACCGAAAATAAGAGAAAGTTGTGTGCTGTGCAACCAGTCACACCAGATTTTTTTTAAACTAATTTAATTCATAAAATTAATTTGATATTCAATTTTAATAGGTTTTGGTTATAATTAATCATAGTGTTTGGTAATGAATAGATAGTTTCTGACAAGAAATAGCAAATTCACGAGAAGAGGGAGTTGCGGGGAGATCCCTTCTTGTGGATGGGACGTAAAGAAGGTTCCCCTCTCAGTGATGGATTCCCCGAAAGGAGTAGGTGCTGAGGGAGTCCCTCCTCAAACTAATACATCCTCCCTAGCATAGAAGAGGTTGGATATAAGGAATCATAAAGGATTGTCATTAGCTCCAAACGAAAGCCGGAGGAGGAGTTAGAGATAGGAAATGAGGTGATTTTGCGGGGTGCCGGTAGATGGATTTCTACGGCCAGAGTTTGAGGTGTGTGTATTCGTCCGGAAAGCACCTCGGTAAAAAAAAAGGGGGCTCTCGATAGGAATTTCAAATAAATAAATAAATATTTAAATAATATGTTTCAGATCCTTATAATGTGCTTACAAACCATATATATATATATATAACCCAATCTCCTAACACATCCACTAATCAAACCAACAACACATCGACTTGGGGAGGCAGACTGAGGCCCCGTAGTCAATCTAAACCGAACACAAACGCAATCACACACCTCAACCTTCCTCCTGCTCTCAGAGACCAAACCAAGCCTCTGAGGCATCCAAATTGACCTGGGGACCACAAGACTGCGACAACGTAAACAAACCATCCCAACAATCCCACCCTAATTCCATACTCTTGAAAATGGCTCCAAAAGAGCCAAACGATATGATGACGATATCGACATCATTCTTCGTTCAAGAGTGAATAAACTTTGATATGATTGTTTTCTTTTACTAAACAGTGTCGACAACAACAAGTGTCTCTATTGACTCTTGCAACGCTGATGGTTTCACGGCTCTTCACGTAGCTGCAATGCACGGTCATCTAGATCTCGTATCCATGTTACTGGATGCTGGAGCGAACGTGGATTACCGGACACGTCGAGAAGGTTTCACACCTTTACATGTTGCAGTCCAATCGAGGAGAGCATCTGTTGTTCGTCTTCTATTACGTTCGGGTAAATGCAATCCGGATGTCCAAGATGTTAAAGAAAACACACCTCTGCATTTGGCTGCCTGTCTTGATGATCCACGATTGATTGAAGTTCTACTAAAGGCAAGTCCTGATATTAATATTAAAAATAAATTGGGACGTACACCGTTAGAAGAAGCCGAAATGAGAACTTTTCTTTCGGTTGCACGATTATTACGTGGTAGGCCAATTCAACTCAATGAATGAGTGATTCATTTGTGATCAAATTTAAAAATCTACTTAATGAGTATTTTATTATAAAAATTATATATTTTATACTAAAAATATAATCAACATTCCTAGTGATAATCGTATGTATCAAAAATGTTCTTTACTATCTTGTGTTTTCTTTAAATTTTCCTCTCTTGATTACCGTACAACAAACAAACAAAAAAATCATTTTAATCATAATTTTCGAATCTCTTTTCTGTAGTTTGTGTGCAAGATTGATAACTCAATAAAGCCGGAGATACACGATGCGATTAACACCCTCCAACGTTTCCAAGGTGTAGCTGAACTTGAAACAACCAGATTCCAACATTTGACATTGGAAGCTTGTTGACTAAAGTTGATGGTGCCCTTAACTTTGAAAGATATTAGTAGTATCGTGTAGTTTAAATAATCAAATCAAATATTGTAGCATAACAAAATTACTGAAGCATCAGACGCAAATGTTGGCATCGTGTAACTCCAGCTTATTCCAGTTAAGTCAGTCAGTGTGATATTACGAAATAGGATTTGAAGGTTACTACCTTAACAATTTATTACGAATAGAATGATAAGATCTGGCATTTAGGGCATTCCTCTTTCTTTATTTTGATTAAGTGTATATGGGGTGCCTAAATTAGGGCGTTACAGTGGTGGTGGTCTTCAGTATTGATGTTGGTTAAACCTATTTAATCCTGATTGTTCTGTTGTTATTGAAATGGATCTAAATATGCAAGATAGAAAATTTACATTTTGATACATACTTTACTCTTCAATTATTAATTTTATTTTAATAATAAAAACTAGTCTAGAATTTTTTAACATCAGTGATATATTTAAGAGAAATCTCTATTATTTATGGTTATTATTTTTAATAATTTTATCTTTTTTAAAATTTAATTTGCTTTATACACTAAAAAATAGGTTAAAATCAAAGTAAAAAACAAAAAAAAAATACCAAAGATTTAAAAAAAATATTAACACATATAGGCCTATTTATTTAAATATAAGAAATATTTTATTAATAGTAAAACCTGCTTAATGTGACCATACAATCAAAGAATTGGTTATTCTAAGAACATTAACTGTTCGGTTCGGTTATTGAACGAATCCTTGATACAAATTAAGAACCAACTAAATCCATTTTTTGTGCTCCATTTGATACCAAAGTATTTTTTCCTTTTTATATTTATTTTTAGCATCATATTTGCCTTTGAACAAACTTTTTGCTCTAGGATTCTTTCCCAAGTAATTTTATTTTAAGAATCTCTTTCATCTCGCATACAATTGCAAAATTTAAATATTCATTTTGCAAAGAATTCAAGAGAATGATTGCAAGTAGATCTGGGATTTTATTTCAGCTTCCTTGGTTTGCTCATAAATCCATTTATATATACACTGGTGGACAAAATTAAAAGATGTAAAACATTTTCCCAAATATCTCAAGAAATATTGGATACAAAGAAAAGAAATTTAGTATGGATATTTATTTATTTATTCATAATATACCTAGCTTATTGTATGACAATGAAGTGTGCAAAACAACAATGAAAGCGCCATTCATTGGCAAGAGTTATGACCAATGTGGTCTGAACTTTATGATGAAAGATGGCAGCGAAAGTGAGGCCTGTTTTGGATACCCTGTATGGATAAAGCTTTTCATCTCTTAAATTTGCCCACCAGTGTAGTTTATTTTAACAGGGTCTGCCGTCTAATTTTCTATATTCAGGCTTCTTTTATCCTTTTTTCTTTGTTTTTTTCATAGTTTTTTCATAAGAAATACGGTTTGTCTGATAACGTTTCCAAAGCAGTTACATTTTGTTGATATAATGGTGCCACTAATCTATTACCGTCAGTATATAAAAAAAATAAAATTTTGACTATTATTTGGAAAATTTAGACTATATTAGTATCCTTTCTCTCACTATTAAGAACTTAATTATTTTCTACTATCTGGGATTTCCGGTCACTCGGTAATCAAAGAATACGCATAGTAGTATACAGTAAACAAAGGATTTATTTTGTACAGAAGTACAAGAAAAAAATATGTAATTGAGTCAAATCAATAGACATCTATTTCTAAAGGCATGCATCGCTAGCGTCTTAGCGTGATTTGGTCCGGAAAACAGAAAGCGAAATGCAGGAGGATGGACCGGGGAAGTTGTTCTACCGTGGTGTGGTGGAAACCAACCTCCCAAGAGACGAGGAACAAGGAGAAATAGAGTTTTTAGTGTTCTGCTTTTGTAGTAGAAGTCGCCTACTCACGGCTCATCGTCTGGATCTTAGCCTCTTATCTCTCTCAACGGCTCCAGTACTCAAAAATGTAAAGACTTGTTACCAGGTCATTAACCCTAACTTATTCGATGTTATAATTAGGGGAATTTTTGATTATAGACCACATTTTTGTTATTAATTATTTATTAAAAATATAAATACTGTACAACGTTTCGACTGCTTATTTTGCAGCCGTTATTAAGTTCCCAAATCAATAAGTCTTCTTATGTTCTAAAATTCTTCAATATCCAATTGTGCATTACTACTCTTTTATCTGGGTGTCCAAGTAAGCTGGACCTTCCCACATTTAGCGAGGAATCAACTATTCCAATTCTTGGATTGAATGGTGCCTCTAATGCGAAGTTACTGTCTCGGGTTGCCCCCCATCCCTCTGGTACTCCTGCATCTGCTGTTTGAAAGCAAGCACCAGGACTTCCTTCATGTCTTCTTCTTGTTCGTTTTTTAACTGATTTTATTATTCTAAAAAGAATTACATGAGATTAGTAAATAATAAGAAAATATAACAAATATATACAAATAACATACCTAAAAAGAATAATTAAATTACACGTTATTTATTCTTATAGTATAAATACAATCTTTTAATGTAAATCTTCAAACATATTAATGACTTCTTAATAATCGTAAACATCTATTATTCATATATATCTATATACACATATCAGCTAAAACTAACATACCTTAATAGTTTATAAGAGCGACACTAGGGTCGCTCTGACTAGCAAATATGAATATTAACATAAAGAGCCGTAGAATCACGAAAATTACCTAGAGTCTTCAAATAATCCCAAATCTCTGACGTGATCAGTACATTATCTGCGTCTATTAATGATCTAATGTCGTATTCTGAAATTTCATCCTGAATCCAATCCTTATCGATCATAAAGCTCCAAAAAATTGCCATTATATCATGTTGAAATACCCTAAATGGTAATTCCATATCTACTCTTGAGTTCACAGATCTGATTGTACTATAACATTCCTCTACTAATGTTTGGAACCCGGTATGATCAGCATTCACTAGTGACGTCGCGACGTCACTAGTCATCCTCCATACTTGTAATTCTTGACTTCTTCCTAGAAAGGAAATCTCTATATCTCCTGATATCTTTTTGGCGAGTTTCCAATGCCTCTTCTGACATATCGCTTATTGGTAGAATAAATTGTTCCAAAAAATCTGCCGAATGCATTAATATTTTATGCAATATAGGTGTAATACCATGGGTATAGCTGGACATATAGTTTTGCTGTTTCATAAGTGTAAATTTCGAATTTTTCTTTATCAATGATATGGCCGCAAGATATTACTTTCAATAGAATCGCTAAACGTCTTATTAATTCCTCATTTATGCCTAGAAAAATATAAAACAATTTTAAAAATTTATATTGAAAAATGTATTTAAATGGAATTGTCTACTAATCTATAGAAATAAATAAAGATGGGGTCTTAATGGTCTTTAATGGAGGAAAAAGTCTTTAAACATACGGCAAATAAAAAATATGAAAAATATGTAATGAGCTGATTTAATAAATAATGAATAGTGAATATGAGTTAATTATAATAATTAAATATTTTACAAAACATAAATGGCCCGACTCTCGAAATTCGCCACATGTAGTACAATAAAATTTATTGCACTGATGGATATCTCGCGTTTTAAACGTTAGATTACATTGTCTGCATTTTTTGAACGTCTCGCATACACTCTTCGCATGGGCAGAGGAGGCATAATGATTTTCAAAACACGTTAACCCCTTAAAACTCCGGTGACATCTATCGCATGTAAATTCAGACTCTGTGTTAAGACATTTTGGGGCCCCTTTACAATCTGGACATGTTTGAGAGCATGCATGATTAAATCGGTCTTTACATCTAATCCTGCAGCTCTCACAGTAATAATCCTAGAACTACCTAAGGAGCTATCGCTCTGTGTTTTATGGGCTAACCGATTTTCTCTTGGCAGAGCTAATTTCTCTTACACGGATACAGTGGTCGAATCATCGTTGGAGGAAGATATATCAGAACTTTATCTTGCTTTATTTAATTTCAAATAGGCACCTTTAATAGTTTCTGTAAAGAAATACCTCAACAATTATATTTTATAGCTTAAGCTATAGCTCATTACTTGTTATTCTTGACTTCTTCCTAGAAAGGAATTCTCTCTATATCTCCTGATATCTTTTTGGCGAGTTTCCAATGCCTCTTCTGACATATCGCTTATTGGTAGAATAAATTGTTCGAAAAAATCTGCCGAATGCATTATAGGTGTAATACCATGGGTATAGCTGGACATATAGTTTTGCTGTTTCATAAGTGTAAATTTCGAATTTTTCTTTATCAATGATATGACCGCATTT
>JAKCPI010030323.1:0-12095 GCA_023213315.1 Euborellia annulipes | reverse complement strand
TTTTTCAACATCTGAGGCTATGCAGACATTAAACAACACTGAATAATATATTTTAATTACAAAACACAATTAACCGAGCAATCGAGCATGAAACTAGTTAATGTTTACCAGGGTGGTTTTTAGCTAGATTCTTATTTTAAAATACTCATTTAGGCGGTGTAAAATTTAAAAATAAAATTTAATTGTTCCATGTCACGGCCCGCCGTTGGTGGTTTATGCAGCTAGTTTAGGATAATTCTTCACAATTAAGAAATACTAAAAAAGAGTAAAACAAAAAAAAAAAAAAAAAAATGGGAGAGCTTTTGTTGTTGTTGTTTTTTAAATAATTAATAACAAAAATGTTTATTTTTTGAGTTCAGTGCATTCACATTCATTTTGCTTTTGGAGACAAAAAAAGAAAAAGAAAAGAATTAATATTTTGAATCATGTGTACGCAAAAGAAAAGAAAGTTTGAGGTGAGGCATTGAATTCCGTTTCTCTTTTTTGTTACGAATAGACAGACTACTTACCTATATGTTTTCAATTTTATTTTTCCTTTTTATATACGTCGCGTCGGTTTTAATAAACAAGATAAATTCCGTCTCTAATAAAATTCCGTAATTCAAATAACGGCAGAGTTAATTTTTTTAATTGTTTGGGATTTAGAAAGGAATATTAATTAATTAAAAAAAAAATAATTAAAATAAATATTCAATTTAATTAATTTATATTTAAATCTCGCATTTTATTATTTATTATTATTTAATTAAAATTCAAATTTAATTGTTTTTGTTTATTGTTGTTCGATTGTTGCGATGCTCCAAGGGCAACTTTTTATGCAACAAAATGAAATATATACGTGTGATATATCATTTTAATCGGAAAAAAAGTCTAGTTTCAGAATAAAAAAAAAAAAAAAAAAAAAAAAACTCATGTTATGTTAAAGAGGAAATTTTTCCTATCCCTCTAACGTTCACAAAATCTGGTGGTCCACAGTTTGATTCTGTGCTTTCCCACCAGATTTTTTTGTCTCGACATCAAATGGTCCGCCTTTGGCGGGCAACGTGACTAGTTGTTAATTAATATATATACTTTTCTTTTCATTACAAAAAAGAATCTTGTAGAATTTCCGCAGTTATTTATTTAAAATATGTGTAGCAACATTGTAAACTATAAAAAAAACAAATTATATAATCCTAAAATTATGAATATCATAAATAATAGGAAATAAATTATATTAATATATTCAAGTTCATATTAAAATAAATAAAAAAAAAAAATAATTATCTTGACAGCAGAATGCTATTTTTGTCACCTGACTGTGATTAAAATAAACTCCTCTCTCACGTTAATTAAAAATTTAATAAGGAAAAAAAAAAAAACAAAGATTTTTTCCTTTGAGGTCACTCAGCATATATAGGCTATATTAAAGGAAATAAGCAATCAAGTTGCAAAACTCCGGCTACCATTTTTTGAAATTTGGTTCTTGGGTGTTCACTGCAGATTTTATTAACTCCTTAGGACTATAAAATTGTCAAGTTTCCAACTTTTCTTTTGATAATCCCAGAAATATATAATGATATCATATATTTTTTTATTGCATATTCTAAAAGATGCCATTTTCCTGATTAAAATGATATACAACACTTGTAAATACTTTTATATCAATTTATAAAAATATCTCTTTTTAAGTTTGAAGTGAGCCCGACCGCCATTTTTTTTTTTAATATCACAACAATAAACAAAAAAATTTAATTATTTAAAATTTTATTTTAATCGATATTTTCTAACATATGATGTTTTTCATTTAATTAATTATTTATTTATTCATTTCAATTGCAAATGATTCCAAGGCAATATGTTTATTATCTTTTTATATAATAAATAATAATAATAAAGATTTAATTGAATGTTTTCTTAAAATAAAACTAGAGTAAAACAAAGAAAAAATTCACATGACCTTGTATCAAACAAGAAATAATTAGAGACAATGTGTGTGTTTTGCTATTTTGTTAAGAAATTAATCATATATCAGATTATCAAAATAATTGAGGTCAACAATTAAAAATTATTTTTAGTTAAATTAATGCAGGGAATATTTCGTTAAATGCCAAAATCTCTCTCTCAATAATAGAGAAAATTATATAATTATGAAATTTAATTAATGTTAAAATAAGAAACAAAATGTGCTTGGATCATACGTAATGTAATTAAAATATTAAGTGTTGTTTAATGTCTTAAGATGCTGAAAAGACTTAGAAAAAATAAAAAAAAAAAAAAAAACAACAACAAAGAAAAAGGTTATACTCGCCATTTTGGTGATGATGACATCAGCATGTATTATTACGCAACAAACAAGAGCATATTCATTAAATATTGAAAATTATAATAATGAGAATCCAATTAAATTTTAATAATAATAATTTTGAAATTTAATTATAAGAGAATTATTAATTAGAAAGAAAAAAAAATTAACAAAATCAATATAATTTTTAATTCATTTATTTTGGAGGTTAATTATTTAATATTAAATCACACTCTAACATGATAATAATTTAAATACAACGATGTCAAGTTACAAGAAGGTATTTATATGCCCGTTAAATTATTTTATTGGTGCTTTAAAGCTTCCTTTAGTTTGGATGCACAAACGTGCTTTAAAGTAAACTTTAAATTGCAAATAAAGAAGAAAGAAATGCATTTATTCGAATTATTATCATAAATAAAATCACAATTGTTATAATTTTTAAATATCTTTAATTAAATTTCTCATTATTAAAAATTAAATTTAATAATTTAATTTTTGTTTACATTGTAGAAAATATTGTAATTAAATAATGACCTCTACTAATTGTTTGAATTTGTTCCCCTCTATTTAATTGAAATTCTCCATTGTGAAAACATTTCTATTAATTATAATAATTAAATAAAATAAGAGTTTAAAAAAATTTATATATTAAATTATTTAATTTCTTAATTATTAATAAAAATCTGGTGTGACTGGCGCACAGCACACAACTTTCTCTTACCCTTCGGTAAGAGAAAGTTGCGCACTGTGCTGGTCACACCAGATTTTTTGTGTCGAGATATATTTAGTTTCCCATAGCACCTTAGTTTCAAACTTGCATTTTAAATGTTGACTGCTTGAAATAAACTATGGTTATTTTTCAAAATTTTAATCTCATATTTGGACATTTTATACACAATATAGAATCGTAAATAAATACAAAATTTCATAAGAATTGGAAAAAAAATTTTAAATGCGTAAAAAGTTCTAAAGGGGACCCCCTTTTGAATCGAAATTAACATACAAATCCCTATAGGAAATTAACATTGTTTCTATGCGAAGATAAGGTGGAAAGGGGAATTTAAAAAGAGTAGAGACAGGCGATAATGTTTGCAAGTGAGAGAGAGACATATATGTTTTCTTTGAAACAATTAAAGACACAAATAAATTTAAAAAAAATGGGAATTTAAATAATAATTGATTTTTAATCTAATAAAAAAGAAAAAGATTTAAATTCCGTTACCATGGCAACCATTTCTATCTTTCCTATGAAGAACAAGAGTAAAGTGGTCTTCAGAAGATTTCAACGGCAAAATGAGAATATACATTTTAAAGAGCATCTAAAAAATAATTGATTTTTGAATTTAAAAAAAAATCCTTGGAGGGAATTTTGAGAAAATCGAAAAAAAACTGAAAAAGTACATCAGTAAAGTACTAGTACTTTTTGGCCGATTTTGTTCAAAAGCTTATTTTGAGATTCTTCAAAGGTACTTAAGTTAAATATAAAATTTCAACCCGGTAGCTCAACTCCTTCATGCTAAAAAAATGGTTCCACACATACAGACACACAGACACACACACACACACACACACACACAGACCAATTTGCGGGACCCACTTTTTTGGACTCAGGGGACCTCAAAAACATGTATATCCATCAAAATCTCGACATCGAATTTTTGACATGATCGCAATACTTTCTCTCCTATATATTTCATATATAGGGTACGAGAAAGTAAAAATTAAATTATTTAATAATTTATTTTAATTATCTATTTGTTTACATTGTTGAAGAAAATAATTGAATAATGAATAACCTCTTTTAATTGTTTCAATTTGTTCCTACTATTTAATTAAAAAAGATTCTTTCATTTTTTTCTCGATACTAGTGATTGATAAAGGCATAAAATTAAAGCCCTAAATTAATTATATAATTTCTGCGTTTCTATTTTACAATTTCTTTTTCTGATCGTTAATTTAAGCATTTGGAATGAACTATAATTTAAAGACACAGTCAAAATTTGACATTGAATTAATATTTTGAATATTTATTGGGCCCTGAGGACGACCGAAACGCCGGCTTTTCATTATTAATCGCTTAGAAAGCCATATTTTACAACAATATCTTTATCTTTAATCAGCATCCGAAGGAACTTTGCAGTCATGAGATTAAATTAAAAAAAAAAAAAAATCTTTTAATTTAATTTTTATTTGCCGTTGTTTCGGTCGCCAATCACGATCTTCATCAGGCAAATATACACGGTCTTAGGTATTTTTCATGTATCTTGCCCTGATGAAGGTTTGTAATTGGCGAACGAAACGTCGGCAAATAAAAATTAAAATTTTTATTTAATCTTTAAGTTTTTATCATTTGAAGCTTATTTGTTTGTATGTACAGAACACAACTTTGAATGACTGAAGATAAGAGAAATTTGTGCAATCAATCTCACCAGATTTTATTTTGTTGATCCTTGATTGTATATTTAATTAATTAAAGATTTTCTCATGATGTGACTAAATTTCGCATGTAATACGTATTGAATAGAGAAGGTAATAAATAGAAATGTCCTGTATTTAGTAAATGAATGAGTGAGAGAGGGGGGGGATGGGGGAGGGGGGGGGGATAAAACGCACACATTAACGTCGTCGCGACGTCGAGTAGTTAGTTGCTTACTTCATCCATCCTCTCTCGTCCTTCAACAATTCCCTTGATCTTAGCCCAAATTCTTTTTCTTTTCTTTTTTTTTTATTCTCGCATTCTCTTCAATTTTTATTAAGGAAAAACCAAACCATTTGTCTAGTCAAAGAATAAAGAAAGAAAGAAAAAGAGGGGGGGGACTCTATAAATGAGTGAATGTCCTAAAAATTGTGTGTAACCAATCAACAACCTGCAAATTAAATTATTATATATCTCGATATATTCTATGAAATAACGAAGTTGAAAATCTTGTTTTTCATTTTTTACGAATAACTTCTCAACTACTGGGCATTTTCATGTATTAGGTTGGTAATAATTTATTTTTTTGATAGCTAGTTTCATGATAATTGATTGTTGTAAATTGTTGATGGTCAAAAAATTAAAAATAAAAAAAACTTTAGTCTTCCTAAATCTCACAAAATCTAAGCATTAAATCTAATATGCAATTAAAATTTAAATCCTAATGTCTGTGAGATTTAAATATATTAATTATCTAATTAAATTAAATACTTCTCGATATATTCTTTGAAATAACGAAGTTGAAATCTTGAATCGCAATTTATTTTTCATTTTTTCATTTTGACGAATAACTTCTTAACTACTGAATGAATTGTCATGAAATTTTCTCCAGGCCTAGAGGCTATCGTCCTAATTATTATGGCTGAGTTTCAAAAGATTTGGTCCAGAGGAAGCTGAGAAAATTGTGGTTCGTGATAATAATTGACCGCTCATTTTTACCGCTCTCTGCAGTCCGATTCACTTCTAGTTTTATTATCTTCTTAAGCCCACTTAGGACTACAAATTTGCCAAACCTCATCTTAATATCATTAATAATTCCAGAGATATAAGCAAAAAAATCACGTCACATACACACATAGGTACATACGCGGGAAAGTAAAATTTCTGTTTTGTATAATCCCCTATTAAAAAATGCGATCGATGTTCTTGCCACATCAGATTTTGTTTATATAGTCATTAGAGAATAGCAAATAGCCGCGTCGTTGTTTTTTTTTTCAAGAATTTAATATTTTGTTGTTGGTGGTGAACGTTTAATCAAGATTCGCAGGGACTTTGCAGCCAGGAGATTAAATAAATTATTATTTAATTTTCTATTTGCCGACGTTTCGGTCTCCAATCACGACCTTCAACAGGGCAAATATTGTCAATTATACACGATCTTAGGTATTTTAATCATTGCAATTAAAAATATACAATTTCTTTTTACTTTGATATGTACAAAAATATTATCATACCCGGAGGTCTCCGAAGGTCGGCGACCGAAACGTCAGCAAATAGAAATGAAATAATAATTTATTTAATCTCCTGGCTGCAAAGTTCCTGTGAATCTTGTATAATATCAGTACTTACTGCTGTTTTTGCCTATCTTTGATTGTACGAAAAAATTGACCGATACGAGTAAGTAACGATACTTTTCAATCGATACCGAGTGCGACCGATACCAGTATCGTTTCATCCCTACCTTCGCCCCCCCCCCCCTTATATACGGCCCTGATACTTAAGTAAGTCAGTAAAAAAAAAACGAAAATTTATTTATATAACAATTTTTATTATTTTTCATTGAAGAGATCTAATTAATTAGTTATTAAAATTAATTAGCTTAAGAGAGAGAGAGAGAACACAATGTTTTCCAATGGAAGAATTCCACATTTGTGAACCCCTGATAAGGGGATTTCCCTATTTGACATAATGATACCACCCCCGGAAAATTCCCTACCCATTAAAAAAAAAAACAAAAAAACTCCCCAGTAGTTTCGGAGTCTATGCGTTACAAACAAAAAGACTGTCTCAAAGAAAAAGAAATAAAATAATTAAAATTAAATCTCACAATTATTAATCTATAAATCATTATATATATTAAATTTCAATTTTTCGTATTTTTCAAATTGCATTTTTTAGATTTTGATAAATCTTTCCATAATTCATTTATAAAGAAAGTATTAACATTAATTAACACATGTTATGTTATGTGAAACGGTTTCTCTTTCGGATATTATTTATTAATATTATTTAAGGCGAAAGTGAATAAAAACCGGTTTATGGTATTGCACAAAAATTAATTAGAACTCACTCACCTGTTGCTGCTGCTGCTCCCGAAGACACCATCATCGGCGGGGGGGAGGGTAGGGGGAGAGGGGGATGTTGAGAAGTCAATCGTCAGTCACCGACTAACTAATGATAAGCACCGCACACACCTTTTTTTTCCTTCTTTAACGTTACAATCGGTTGCCAAGTAGGTTGTGGCTTGACTTTATCTTGACGACTTGTTGCCAATTGGAATTTATTATTTCTGCTTTTTTTTTTTTTTTAAGTAATTCCGTTTGGTGGGTGCGTGGGTGGGGGGGATTAGACTGACAAGGGGGACGGTCAAGTTCAAAATGGGCGGGGTTTTTTGTTGTTGTATTAATATTTGCACGAATTCCCGTCCCTCCCTCTCTTTCTCTCAATTACGTTAAAATCGTGA
This sequence comes from Euborellia annulipes, assembly GCA_023213315.1. Lineage (NCBI taxonomy): Eukaryota > Metazoa > Arthropoda > Insecta > Dermaptera > Anisolabididae > Euborellia > Euborellia annulipes. The sequence goes on along the minus strand of JAKCPI010030323.1, from coordinate 4,649 downwards.
AGAACAAAATTATTGTTGATGTTGTAATTCTGATGGCCATGTATCTCGACAATTTGACCCTCCATTCCTAGTAGATTGAAATAAATTTTTGTTATAGAAAAGTTAAATTTTAAAATAATATTGCAAGAAAATAGTTTTTTTTTATTTTTTTTATTTAATAAAGGATTCTTTATAAAAACTTAACGATTTTTAAACTTAAAGTCTCTTTTTTAAAAAGAAATGTACTCTCTGTCGGAAGCCAAAAACTTTTAAACAATTAAAAGAGGTTATTCATTATTCAAATGTTTTCTTCTATAATGTAAACAAATAAATAATTAGAATTAATTATTGAATTTAAATAATTTAATTTTTAATAATGAGAAATTTAAATAAATGATATTTAACAATTGTGATTTTATTTATAATGATATTTAACCTATTCATTGATGTTTTTTTTTTTTAATTTTCACTTCTGAATTTGGGCCCTGATTTTATACTCTGGCTTTTCGGGACCTGCATGCTTTTGCACTGTCTAACTCAGTTTTTTCTAAATCCCGCCCCCAAGACGTCTTGAAAATTTTCCTATACAAATTATTATATTAAATTTTCGCTATTAGTCGAAAAATTAAAGTCAGGGGTTTTAATTATTTATAAAATAAAATTAAGAGCGCCAAAAAACGAAAAAGTTTGGGAACCCCTGATCGAACTCTTTAAGGGCACGTTGCTTGATGTATGGTTAGTTAGTAAACCCTCTTCAGTTTCATTCTTATACGACATCTCTTCTTTTAAAAATAAAATGAGATGTTATATATTTTACAAGATGTTAACGGTTAAGGCCATTTTGCTTTCAATTGGATAACCCTGCTGTCTTCGAGTATATGTCTCTGTTAAAGCCCAAAGTTCTGTTTAAGATTTACCAAAGGGGTGATATTAGAAACACAATCCTGGCCTCAGCATCCTAACTTCACGAATATAAATGACACAAACAATCTGCAATCTATTCCTTTTTTGTTATACTGTTAAAAATTCTCAAGAAAACTTCCTATACAAGTAAAGGAACTCTGTTTCATAAACTGTTTATGAATATATATGAGAAAGTTCAATTTGTTGCCAACCTAACAAATTTCTTGTATATTTTAAAATTAATTATTTTGGGTAAAAATTGTTAATTTTAATTTTTATAGCTTTTTAATTGAATTACTTTATAAAAATTATTTAATTAGTATTTACTTCATAAATATTTAAATAGTTTAGAGCGCGAATTTCAAACCAGAATTTAATAAATTTAGATTTGTGAAATAAATTTTAAAAGAATAATTTCAAGTTTCCTTAAAATAATTATAAAATAATATTAATAAAAATTCCTTGAGGTAGTCGAGTTATTTGAGAACGTTTAGACCAGTGATTCTCAACTTGTCGCGCAGTGCACTTTTAACGATTTCAAAATTTGGCGGCACACAAAGATAAAGATAAGTTAAAAGGTAATTTGTTCATAAACTTTTATATTAATTTTATTTCATATTCTGGGTATATTAATATTAAACCACCAAAGTTTATGAAAAACGTTTAAAAATCATATTTTTTTTTTACAGTGTATTATTCATTTTATGTCAGCCAGGATTATATTTCTAAGATATATGGCAAGGTGTTGAAGATGATTATTTGAATATTTTCTAATATCCAAGTTGGAACTTATGTTCGAGGGTCGGCCAACTCCCCCTCTCCTAATTCAGTGGCTGTGCAGTGTGCATTTGTTGTATTAATCATATAAATAAATGATAGACGTGACTTAATCCTGAGAAATTTTGTCTTAATTATGTATAGGTGTGTAAGTGTATGTAATTGTTGTTTATGACACTCTGCGTATTATTTTATTTTTAATCTTCTAATTATCTGCCATCTGGTAATTAAAAATTTTAAACGATTATAGTAAAAAAAAATCTGGTGTGACTGGTCACATAACAACCTTCATGAATTAAAAGTTCTGTTCTGTGCTTGTCTGTGCATGCTGAATTAACACCAAATAAAGCTTTTTGATGACCGTAGGTCCTGAAGATGGGATCGATGTGATTCCGAAACGTCGACGATAATTAAATAAAGTTTTTTTTTTGTCACTTGCTGGCTGCCTACACTACCTAATCCTAATTAATATAAATTTGTATATTTTATTCAAGATCAATATTTAAATATCCTCCTTATTTGAGGTCATTTTTTAAATTAAAGTTTTGCTAATAATAATTTGCAAACAACGAATTGAAAATTTCTTTTTTTTTTTCTCTCGCTACAATATATTGATTACCCAACGAGGAGAAAGAGATTATTTACTAATCAAGAATATTTTATGTCGGAATGATAATCAGGTAAATAAATAACATAAAACTTATCTTCCTGTTTGGTTTTGTTTTTATTTTATTTACATTGTCAAATATAGGAGGGCTCGATGGTCTGGGATGTCGACCTTCTGCACAGGAGATTGGACCTCGCATTATTAAATATATTTATTTAACATTGTAACATCGTTTCTGCTTAAGGGGGTTCAGGAGCGACGTCTAAAGGTACTTTTAAAAAAACTAGACTATTATAAGGAATTTTTTTTTTAATGAATTAAATTCATAAGAGATTATTGGGACATCGAGCTATAATTTGTTTAATGACTTATTAAAAAATTATCGTAATTAATTTTTTTCTTTATTAAGCAAATACAAAAAACAATCAGTCCCAATAATCTTTAATTTTTTTTTAAATTTAAAAATGAATTTATTGTTATTATTAATCACATATTAATTAAGAAATTTTTAAAATAAGCTTAGATGATTTATTTAAAAACCAACTGTCAAATTAGTTCATCATTCTTGCAATAGATGGCAGGCTAGTCTAACAGCCGATCCCCTTTTGGCCTATATTTATATATTTTTATGCTTTTATAAAAGATACATAATAAATAATAACATTTATAAAATATTTATTGTTAAAAGATCAATGAAAATCAACCAAATGCATTAAATATTATTAGCTACCATTCTGACATCTCTTGGCGAATTTTTGAATTATTTGATTTTTTGGGCATACTTTTAATGACACACAACGCCATCTTAGCGGGAAAAACATACTTCGCTCCCGTAGCCCAAATTATTTTAACAAATTGATCCACTATTTTTAACGTGGCCTGTATTTTCTCGGTGTATATGCGATCCGCCAGTTGTTTATTTTAAGAAATAATAAAAAATAAAGAGATTCGATAATATCTTTGTGCAAAAGAACAATTTCACAACTTTTAATATGATTAATTTCAAGGTTGCTTATTGTTTCCCAAATAACCTAGTTATCTATGTAACATTTATTTATTTATTATTATTAGCCTCTAACCTTTTTTTTTTTTGAAAGAATATTATTTTACATGAATCCCCCCCCCCTCCCACCTCTTCAGTTCTCTTATTTCCTTATATTACAATCAATTGAATAAATAAATAGCCTCCTGTGGCCATGAACCTTTTAAATCGACAGAATGTCTCTCTGACTTCAATTTATTCATTCAATTTTGTTTTTGTTTATTTTTACTATGCTATATATGTAATATATATAGAGCGAGAAATATTGGATTCATGTCAAAAATTCGATGTCGAGATTTTGATGGATATACAAGTTTTGAGGTCCTTTGAATCCAAAAAAGTGATTTTGTTTGTAAACAAAATATCTCATGAACGAAAAGAGCTAGGCGGTTGAAATTTTATATTTAAGTTAGGCACCATCATGGGACGTGACACGAAGCTTTTAATCAAAATCGGCCAAAGAGTACTAGTACTTTACTGATGCACTTTTTCAGTTTTTTTCGATTTTCTCAAAATTCGCTCCAACGATTTTGATTTTAAAATTCAAAAATCAATTATTTTTTAGATGCTCTTTAAAATGTATATTCTCATTTTGCCGTTGAAATCTTCTGAAGACCACTTTACTCTTGTATTTCATAGCAAATGGTTGCCATGGTAACAAAATATAAACATTTCCACCTGTTCATAAATTTTATATCTTGAATTCTAATATATCGGCCGAAATTCTAAATATATCTCGACATAAAACAATCTGGTGGAACAAGGCACAGAACCTTACAACTTTCGTTTACCGAAGGGTAATAGAAAGTTGACTGGCCATACGACCGAACTCTAGAGAATTTTGTATTTAACAGTATAATTAACCTCATATCTATAAAATAAATAAAATCAACGCATCTTGTCATGGGCGCCAGACATCTTGTTAGGGGGGGGGGGGGTTTGCAATTAATATATACATGGATTATTAATTATTTATTTAAACAAAAAAAAAAATTAAATTAATGTAGTGGATTGATTAAATAAAAAAAAAATTCCCAATGGGAGAAAAATATATATTTGCTTGTTTTTTTACTTTCTCTTACCTCTATATATATGTTAATATATAGAGAGAGAAAGTATTGGTTTCATGTCAAAAATTCGATGTCGAGATTTTGATGGATCTTCACGTTTTGAGGTCCCCTGAATCCAAAAAGTGGTTTTTTCGCGACATGGTCTGTCTGTCTGTGTGCTGTCTGTCTGTGTGTGTGTGTGTGTGTCTGTGAACAAAATGTCTCAAGAACGAAAAGAGCTAGGAGGTTGAAATTTTATATTTAAGTCAGGCACCCGCATGGGACGTGACAC
>JAKCPI010030322.1:0-10149 GCA_023213315.1 Euborellia annulipes | reverse complement strand
CAATCGATACCGAGTGCGACCGATACCAGTATCGTTTCATCCCTACCTTCGCCCCCCCCTTAAATACGGCCCTGATACTTAAGTAAGTCAGTAAAAAAAAAAAAAAAACGAAAATTTCTTTATATAACAATTTTTATTATTTTTCATTGAAGAGATCTAATTAATTAGTTATTAAAATTAATTAGCTTAAGAGAGAGAGAGAGAAACAGAATGTTTTCCAATGGAAGAATTCCACTTTTGTGAACCCCTGATAAGGGATTCCCCTATTTGACATAATGATACCACCCCCGGAAAATTCCCTACCCATTAAAAAACAAAACAAAAAAACTCCCCAGTAGTTTCGAAGTCTATGCGTTACAAACAAAAAAGACTGTCTCAAAAAAAAAAGAAATAAAATAATTAAAATTAAATCTCACAATTATTAATCTATAAATTATATATTATATATATTAAATTTCAATTTTTCGTATTTTTCAAATTGCTTTTTTTTGGATTTTGACAAAATTTTCTTTAATTCATTTAGAAAGAAAGTATTAACATTAATTAACACATGTTATGTTATGTGAAACGGTTTCTCTTTCGGATATTATTTATTAATATTATTTAAGGCGAAAGTGAATAAAAACCGGTTTATGGTATTGCACAAAAAATTAATTAGAACTCACTCACCTGTTGCTGCTGCTGCTCCCGAATACACCATCATCGGCGGGGGGAGGGTAGGGGGAGAGGGGGATGTTGAGAAGTCAATCGTCAGTCACCGACTAACTAATGATAAGCACCGCACACACCTTTTTTTTCCTTCTTTAACGTTACAATCGGTTGCCAAGTAGGTTGTGGCTTGACTTTATCTTGACGACTTGTTGCCAATTGGAATTTATTATTTCTGCTTTTTTTTTTTTAAGTAATTCCGTTTGGTGGGTGCGTGGGTGGGGGGGATTAGACTGACAAGGGGGACGGTCAAGTTCAAAATGGGCGGGGTTTTTTTGTTGTTGTATTAATATTTGCACGAATTCCCGTCCCTCACTCTCTTTCTCTCAATTACGTTAAAATCGTGAAGAACAAAATTATTGTTGATGTTGTAATTCTGATGGCCATGTATCTTTTTAAAAAAATGGCTTCCCACAGCTGTGCCACCTATCCCGACAATTTGACCCTCCATTCCTAGTAGTTTGAAATAAATTTTTGTTATAGAAAAGTTAAATTTTAAAAATAAGATTGCAAGAAAATAGTTTTTTTTTTTTATTTAATAAAGGATTCTTTATAAAAACTTAACGATTTTTAAACTTAAAGTCTCTTTTTTAAAAAGAAATGTACTCTGTGTTGGAAGCCAAAAACTTTCAAACAATTAAAAGAGGTTATTCATTATTCAAATGTTTTCTTCTATAATGTAAACAAATAAATAATTAGAATTAATTATTGAATTTTAATTTAATTTAATTTTTAATAATGAGAAATTTAAATAAATTAAATTTAACAATTGTAATTTTATTTATAATGATATTTAACCTATTCATTGATGTTTTTTTTTTTTTTTCGGCCCGATTTTATACTCTGCTTTTCGCACTGGATGCTTTTGCACTGTCTAACTCAGTTTTTCCTAAATCGCACCCCCAAGACGTCTTGAAAATTTATATTATATTAAATTTTCGCTATTAGTCGAAAAATTAAAGTCAGGGGTTTTAATTATTTATAAAATAAAATTAAGAGCGCCAAAAAACGAAGAAGTTTGGGAACCCCTGATCGAACTCTTTAAGGGCACGTTGTTTGATGTATGGTTAGTTAGTAAACCCTCTTCAGTTTTATTCCTATACGACATCTCTTCTTTTAAAAATAAAATGATGAGATGTTATATATTTTACAAGATCTTAACGGTTAAGGCCGTTTGCATCAGAGGTAGCCATTTTGCTTTCAATTGGATAACCCTGCTGCCTTCGAGTATATGTCTCTGTTAAAACCCAAAGTTCTGTTTAAGATTTACCAAAGGGGTGATATTAGAAACACAATCCTGGCCTCAGCATCCCTAACTTCACGAATATAAATGACAGAAACAATCTGCAATCTATTCCTTTTTTGTTATACTGTTAAAAATTTTCAAGAAAACTTCATATACAAGTATAGAAACTCTGTTTCATAAACTGTTTATGAATATATATGAGAAAGTTCAATTTGTTGCCAACCTAACAAATTTCTTGTATATTTTAAAATTAATTATTTTGGTAAAAATTGTTAATTTGAATTTTAATTTTTATAGCTATTTAGTTGAATTACTTTATAAAAATTATTTAATTAGTATGACTTCATAAATATTTAAATAGTTTAGAGCGCGAATTTCAAACCAGAATTTAATAAATTTAGATTTGTGAAATAAATTTTAAAAGAATAATTTCAAGTTTCCTTAAAATAATTATAAAATAATATTAATAAAATTCCTTGAGGTAGTCGAGTTATTTGAGAACGTTTAGACCAGTGATTCTCAACTTGTCGCGGGAAACTTTTAACGATTTCAAAATTTGGCGGCACACAAAGAAAAAGATAAGTTTAAAAGTTGGTAATTTGTTCATAAACTTTTATATTAATTTTATTTCATATCCTGCGAATATTAATATTAAACCACCGAAGTATATGAAAAACGATTGAAAATTCATATTTTTTTTTTACAGTGTATGTTTCATTTTATGTCAGTCAAGATTATATTTCTAAGATATTTGGCAAGGTGTTGAAGATGATTATTTGAATATTTTCTAATTTTCAAACTTATGTTCGAGGGTTGGCCAACTCCCCCTCTCCTAAGTCAGTGGCTGTGCTGTGTGCATTTGTTGTATTAATCATATAAATAAATGATAGACGTGACTTAATCCTGAGAAATTTTGTCTTAATTATGTATAGGTGTGTAAGTGTATGTAATTGTTGTTTATTACACTCTGCGTATTATTTTATTTTTAAACTTCTAATTATCTGCCATCTGGTAATTAAAAATTTTAAACGATAATAGTAAAAAAAAAATCTGGTGTGACTGGTCACATAACAACCTTCATTAATGGAAAGTTGTGTTCTGTGCTTGTCTGTGCATGCCGAATTAACACCAAATAAAGCTTTTTGATGACCGTAGGTCCCTGAAGATGGGATCGATGTGATTCCGAAACGTCGACGATAATTAAATAAAGTTTTTTTTTTATCACATGCTGGCTGCCTACATCTACCTAATCCTAATTAATATAAATTTGTATATTTTATTCAAGATCAATATTTAAATATCCTCCTTATTTGAGGTCATTTTTTAAATTAAAGTTTTGCTAATAATAATTTGCAAACAACGAATTGAAAATTTCTTTTTTTTTTTTTCTCGCTACTATATATTGATTACCCAACGAGGAGAAAGAGATTATTTACTAATCAAGAATATTTTATGTCGAAATGATAATCAGGTAAATAAATAACATAAAATTTATCTTCCTGTTTGGTTTTGTTTTTATTTTATTTACATTGTCAAATATAGGAGGGCTCGATGGTCTGGGATGTCGACCTTCTGCACAGGAGATTGGACCTCGCATTATTAAATATATTTATTTAACATTGTAAATCGTTTCTTCTTAAGGGGGTTCAGGAGCGACTTCTAAACGTAGGCTTAATTAAAAAAAAAACTAGACTATTTTAAGGAATTTTTCTTTTTTGTTTTAAATGAATTAAATTCATAAGAGATTATTGGGACATCGAGCTATAATTTGTTTAATGACTTATTAAAAAATTATCGTAATTAATTTTTTTGTTATCAAGCAAATACAAAAAAAAAACAATCTGTCCCAATAATCTTTAATTTTTTTTTAAATTTAAAAATGAATTTATTTTTATTATTAATCACATATTAATTAAGAAATTTTTAAAATAAGCTTAGATGATTTATTTAAAAATCAACTGTCAAATTAGTTCAGCATTCTTGCAATAGATGGCAGGCTAGTCTAACAGCCGATCCCCTTTTAGCCTATATTTATATATTTTTATGCTTTTATAAAAGATACATAATGTATAATAACATTTATAATTATTGTTAAAAGATGAATGAAAATCAACCAAATGCATTAAATATTATTAGCTACCATTCTGACATCTCTTGGCAAATTTTTGAATTACTTGATTTTTTGGGCATACTTTTAATGACAAACAACGCCATCTTATCGGGAAAAACATGCGTTACACCTTCGCTCCCGTTCCCCCTTAAATGTTTAATAAATTACAATAAGAGGATGATTGAATTTTTTTCCCTTTTTTTTTAATGAAAGAAAAAAGAATCTCCTTTTAATTTTTTTTATAATTTTTATATAAAAAAAATATTTTTATAAAAATAAAAATAAAAAAAATATATTAAATATATTTTTATAAAAAGAGAAAAAATAAATTTGAGATTATAAAAAAAAATAATTTTATTTTTATTGGCCATGGTGATGTTTAATCCATGCTCACTGAATTATGAACCAGTGAGAATTTTGCCTGAGCTCTCTCTATCGAGCCGGCAACTTGTGGAGATCCTGCGAGGAGACGCCTGAAATCTGTTGCTGCGCTTGATTCTTCTCCGTATCATCAGGGATGCTGTGGCGACTCCGGTCCCCGAAATCTCCTCCCCTGTGATATATTGTGTGCAGTGTACAGGTATGGCGCCTACCTTATTTAAATAATTCATCAATATTTTTTTTAAAGATCGATCTGAATATTTTCTTAAATATTATTAAACAATTAAAATATATAAATAATAAAAAAAATAAAAAAAATAATCATTGTCTTGTAAAAAAAAAATATAATCTATGATTTTCCTGAAGCTAATTTGTTATATTAAATGAAATCAGAGAAGAGGCGAACCTTTCGTTAATTAAATTCATTTTCTTCTCAACCCAAACAGTTCAGTTTTTCTGTGTGTTCCCCTTTAATCAAATTTCTTTCAGGTTTCCTCAGTGCTGTAGCCGTGGACCCTGGTCGCATATCTTCTTTTGTATAGCATTTTTTTTTTTAAATAAACGATATCTCAATTTATTTTCATAAGATCATCTCCGCCAGGCATGAAGCGATAACTCTCCTAATCGAGCTGAGTTGCATTATCTATAATAATTGTTTGATCCCCCTAAAAACTATTTAAATTTATTTCAGCCTCTGTAGTCTAAAAAACTACAGTGTAAGCGAAGCACACTTTTTTTACAAAATTCCCTTTGGTCCGTCACGTTCCCCCAGTGGCACACCAAGGGGTCCTTTCTCCTCAATATCCTTTAGAAGAAGGAGGAGGGAGGAGAGGGGTGCAACAGTATCTTTAAGATAGATTTCTTAAGAAGAAACAAAGGGATCCACTATTTTTAACGTGCCCTGTATTTTCTCGGGGGTGTATGCGATCCGCCAGTTGTTTATTTTAAGAAATAATAAAAAATAAAGAGATTCGATAATATCTTTTGTACAAAAGAACAATTTCACAACTTTTAATATGATTAATTTCAAGGTTGCTTATTGTTTCCCAAATAACCTAGTTATCTCTGTAACATTTATTTATTTATTATTATTAGCCTCTAACCTTTTTTTTTTTTTTTGAAAGAATATTATTTTACATGAATCCCCCTCCCACCTTCTTCAGTTCCTCTTATTTCCTTATATTACAATCAATTGAATAAATAAATAGCCTCCTGATGGCCATGAACCTTTTAAATCGACAGAATGTCTCTCTGACTTGAATTTATTCATTCAATTTTGTTTTTGTTTATTTTTACTATGTATATATGTAATATATATAGAGCGAGAAAGTATTGGATTCATGTCCAAAATTCGATGTCGAGATTTTGAAGGATATACAAGTTTTGAGGTTCTTTGAATCCAAAAAAGTGATTTTGTTTGTAAACAAAATATCTCAAGAACGAAAAAGAGCTATGAGGTTGAAATTTTATATTTAAGTTAGGCACCACCATGGGACGTGACACGAAGCTTTTAATCAAAATCGGCCAAAGAGTACTAGTACTTTACTGATGCACTTTTTCAGTTTTATTCGATTTTCTCAAAATTCGCTCCAACGATTTTGATTAAAATTCAAAAATCAATTATTTTTTAGATACTCTTTAAAATGTATATTCTCATTTTGCCATTGAAATCTTCTGAAGACCACTTTACTCTTGTATTTCATAGCAAATGGTTGCCATGGTAACAAAATATAAATATTTTCACATGTTCATAAATTTTATATCTTGAATTCTAATATATCGGCGGAAACTAAATATATCTCGACATAAAACAATCTGGTGAGACAAGCACAGAGCACAACTTTCGTTTACCGAAGGTAATAGAAAGTTGTGTGCTGTGCGACCAGACTCTAGAAAATTTTGTATTTAACATTATAATTAACCTCATATCTATAAAATAAATAAAATCAACACATCTTGTCATGGGCGTAGCCAGACATCTTGTTAGGGGGGGGTTTGCAATTAATATATACATAGATTATTAATTATTTATTTAAATAAAAAAAAAAAAATTAAATTAATGTAGTGGATTGATTAAATAAAAAAAAAATTCCCAATGGGAAAAATATATATTTGCTTGTTTTTTTTTATTTTTAGGACAAGCTAGGGGGGGGGCAAAGGCCCCCCTGCCTCCCCCTCGGCTACGCCCATGCATCTTGTATGAAAAGCCATTTATATCTATTAAAAAAAAAAAAAAAAAAAATAGCAGATGCCAGTATAAAATAGCAATTTTGTTGAATTTATTTTCCATATAATCGGGAGAGAAGTTACTGTTGAAAGGAGCAGCCAAGAAAATGAAGCCTTTGTATAGAAAATGCCGAAGAAGACGTTTCGTACAAAATCGACTTATGGCATACAAAGGCTTCATTTACTTTCCCTTTTCCCAACTTTTTTTTTAAATTATATTTTAAGGTCCTGACGAAGTCCGGAAGAAACGGCCAAATTGTTATTTAATAAAGCAGAAAAAAAGAGGAAAAATTGGCTTTGTAATTTCTCCCCACAAACTCCTAAAAAATCTGGAGTGATTGGTCGGTCTCAATCTTCGTTAATTGCGTTTCCGTTCTGTCACACCAGATTTTGTCAAAAAAGTTTACGGCATTCAAGATGTAAAATTTATAAACAGGAGGGTCCCAACCCCCCTGAGAAAGAAAAATATTCCGCCATTGTTCTTAAAAAGAAAAAATTGTACAGACACCCTTGGATGCCGTTATCTGTTTCTTTCTTTCTTCAGCTCTATTAGACATAGAGACAAGGTTGCATTACGCACACTCTCTACTTTCATTCATCATATTTGTCTAACAGGTACCTATCTACCTACCTACATGCATGCCTCATTGATCACGCAAGTCCGGGTTTCCAAAGTTCCGATTAAAAGGAAGTTAAATAAATGATGATGACGTCATTCATTCTGCTTGATTTAATTTGTTACAATCACAAAAAAAGCATTTTGTTAATTATTATGTTGATATTATTAATCGACAATGTAATAGCCTATTATTAAATTTGTTTTATTGTTATAAATAATTAATATTTTTAAATACATATTTTTTTTTTTTTTTTTTTTCATTCACACTCCCATTCACACACATATTCACACAGTCTTTTCGGCAACTTAGGCCATTTAAGACTTTGACCATAACCGTTGTAAGTAATATATAAATTGTAGGTTCAGGCATTTCTAATTAAACCTAGTATAAAAATTTTTAAATAATATAATTAAATTATTTTAACTTGATAATATTTGTGATAATATTTGCAAATTTGCTTTGCTCAGGGGCCCACATCTTGTGGGTACGTGGATGGCGACCACGAGCTACCCAACCTGGGACAGGCAGTCCTTCAGTTCTTTAAATGTCTGGCTCTTCCTTTTCGACAAGCGTCAGACTGTGCGATGGGCCGGCCTGTCCTATTTCTTCCGGTCGCAAAAAACACGATAGGGTTGAAGGGAAAAGTGAGGTCTGCCGACCTAAGATTAATTGCAAATTTGCTAGAATTCAATTTAAGAAAAAAAAAATTATAAATGAGACTTTTTCTACATAATTCAATTCGAAATTTTAAATGTTTAGGTTAAGTGATGATGACGTCATTCATTATGTTTGATTTAATTTGTTACAAATGGCATAGAACTTCATTAATTATTATTTTAATTAAAATTCTCGACAATATATCAATACTCTATTATTAAATTTATTTATATTGTTATATTTATGTTTGTAATTGTTATATTTATGTTTATTTATATTGTTATATAAATGTAATAATAGATTATTGTTATATTGTAGAGAATTTTAATTAAAATAATAATTAATAAGGTGCCATTCAATTTGTAATTTAATTAAATTATTATTATTCAATTCTTTTAACATTGCAAATTTGTTAGAATTCAATTTAAAAAAAAATCTTTTATATATGTGACCTTTCTACATTCAATTCGAAATTTTATATTTTAAGGTTAAGAACTGATTTTGAATCTATTTGCATGAGATGTAGAATATATATAAATATATAGCATCTTTGTAAACAAACATTGATTTCGTTGAATAGTTTCAAAAAATCATATTAATTGATAATTAATAGAGTGTATAGTAAGAATTTACGTTAACTGAAACCATGAACACACCTTAACACACACGTGACCTTATTTTAATATTATTATTATTAGTGAATGTTATTTACCCCTTAAGGCAAATTTAATTTCTTAATTTGAATAATACAAAAAAAAAATTAATAAAATATTTATTAATTTCCGTAATCTTGACGCATGTATTGTTATTAAAAGTAATATACGTAATAGATAAAAATAATTTTTTTTTTAAGATTTTAATTAATCATTTTTAAATAGATTATTTTTCCAATCAACAATCAAAATTAATTATTTTTAAATATAACAATTATATTTATCTAATTAGTTTATTGTTTATAATAAAAATGGCGATCTCTATGCTCTTCACTTCAACGAAAAAAGACTTATTTTCACTATAATACAATGAATTTTAATTATAGTGTTATATATTATTTTACTTAGAAAAATAGCATCTTTTAGAATATGAAATAAAAAAATTCAAATTATCAAAGAGAAAAATATAACCTCTCGCTTCTTTTTTGAACACTCTTACAGGCCTACAATTTTAGTGTAAGATAATAGAGTAGTGAATAATAATGATGATAAATTTAAAGTCCTGGAAGGGAATTTATAAACCTAGAGGTCTTTCTTCTTGGGAAAATCTTTTGACACACCAACCGGTTGACCCTTAAATGGTTGATTAATTTTTCCTTTTTGTTTTTTTTTGTTTCCAGTGGTCAGTCAGTCAGGTAGACCTTCAAAATTAACATTTTTCACTTATATAATCATGAGAGGAGAGAGAATTAAAGCTTAATTAAACAACCAGTGGCGGAACCTTTTTTTTTTGAATTTATTTATTTGTTTTATTTAATTGCTCAATGAAATTTAAGATATCATGTCAACACTCATTTAATTTCAAAGAAGAGAAGAGGATGGCGATGACAAAAAAAAAAAAAGGAAAAAATCTCAAGTGTGGGATTTTCCTTAAAAAATAAAATATTACTCTATTTTCTAGAATAGCAAAACCGCAAAATTATTTTATTTTACAAAAAAATGTTAATTTTTTTACCCCAGGTGTGCCAACTTCCCACTCCTCTCTGATGACGCATTTTCAAAGATTTGGTCCATGGGCTGTTGTGTTTCTTAGGGCCGGTTGCTTTACTTTTTAATTAACTAGCTATCCCTCAGATAGGACGTTTTTTTTACATCTAATTAAGCTAATTATATGATTAAATCAGAGCGAAAACTAGATGAAAGGGGTGAAATTAGGAACACAAGCCTTGTTTATTTTTTTTTTTTTTGGAAATTAAAAAAAAAAAAAAAAATTAGGCGAAATTGCAAGGACGTATTTAAATCCATAGAAGGTAAATAGAAGAATAGCAGCAAAAATTATTTCATTTATTGACCCGCTAGGCTGACGTTTCGGTCTTGATCAAGACCATCTTCAGAGCTTGCGGACTTGAGTACAGGGCCTGTACTCAACTAATTGGCTTATATTATTAATTTTTGTATTTTTTTAAATTGTAATTCAATCATTTTACATAATAATTTTTTAAATATCTGTAACCGAATGTTCATGGATTATATGATTGAGTTATTGAT
>JAKCPI010030321.1:0-14672 GCA_023213315.1 Euborellia annulipes | reverse complement strand
GGAGCAGGAACTTCCATACACCACCCTTCAGCCACCCTAACCTCGAGAACAGCGCGTATATCCTTGGGTTCAAAATTGTACTCCCCAGAGTGAATAATCTAGTTGATGTTACCTCCGGAAAACTAGAAAATTGAAGTTTCATCGTCGTAACTTCTACATAAAGACCTCTATTTTATACCTAAAATCTAATAGCCTACAGTGTCCTATAATTAATCCTAGATAGGTAACAAACAGAAGCCAGCAGTCCTTGGTTCAGATCTGAGTACGAACACCTTAGCCTCTCTGCACCCCAAGTAGCTTCTCCATTGTTCCATCTGTTCTAAGATAAAGCACAAATTTGCCAAAAATTATGTGTTTTAATAATCTTGATGAGGACCATCCCCTCATAAAAAAATCGACAAGTAACTCGGGCCAATTCTTAGTCTATATTTATCAAGACCTCCAGTTTCATATTGTTCCAACCATAATTCTAATATTAATTTATATATTTGGAAGGAAATTGCTCGCTTCTTGAAGGCAGGAAGAAGAAAATCAAGTTATCTTTTGGAAGAATTGGAGTACCGATTTGTGCACAGAAAGAGCAATTTCGACCAATATACCAATTTTAGGCCTGATGATAGCCTATAAGTTGGCCGAAACTGATTCATGTTGATTTGTGCACAGAAAGAGCAATTTCGACCAATATACCAATTTTAGGCCTGATGATAGCCTATAAGTTGGCCGAAACTGATTCATGTTGATTTGTGCACAGAATTGGCTGTTTCGGCCAATATACCACTTTTAGGCCTGATGATAGCTTATAAGTTGGCCGAAACTGCTCTTTCTGTGCAATAAATCAGCAGCCATTTCTAATAAAAGATCCTGAATAGAAATTTGTTTTTCTTAAATTCCTGCCATCAAGAACCATGTATGCAATTCTATCCAAGTAATTTCCAAATATAAATTTATACGACTTGAACTCTTCCCCAAAAACCATATTTCTAATGGTTGAGTTTGGTAACTGAATTGAGGACCACCGAATGCAATCCATGATCCCATCCTAGCGAGTCGTTAATTCGATGTTAGTAGAATTGATCCAAATATTTTTAAATATGGTATTGAATTAGTAATCAGATATCATTAATTATCGAGCAGACTAGAGCTTGGGGGTGCATTGGCTCTGAAGTAAAGAGGTGCCTTTATCCTCTGCTTGGGATTTTCAAGGCCAATAACGCTATCAGGGCGATTTTATTCCACGACTCCCTTGCAAGGAACCCCCTTGCATGCGAATCTCTTTGGGACGTTTACTAGATTTAGTAAAAGTTTTACTAAATTCAATGAAATATTGGCTGCTTGGAAATATTCCTTCTTATCTTTGGAAAACTACAGCTATAACAATATCTTCAATTTGTATAATTATTCCAAATAAATAAAAAAATGATATTTATCAGGTGTAAGCTAGTTTCTTGACTTGTGAAAGCTGGTTGTTATGCATAAATTCGCCAACCTAACGTTTTTATGAAATTTTAACTTGTTTGAGTGAGGCACTGATGAACAAGTGCTATTCAATGCCTTCGAAATTTCAGAAAAATTATTTTTTCTCAGTGCCAAGAAACTACCCTATTTTAATATATAAAACTTGGCATGACACATCCTTTCGAAAATGTATTTTTTATTTTTTATTTTTTTTTAGGAATGCAACATTCCTGTCATTTTGGAGAACGAACCTTGGGGTTTGCCATTAACTTAAAAACTCACCAGAATATCTTAAAGATTTAGGATATTCTACTCATGGAATTGGAAAATGGCATTTGGGTTTTTATAAGAAAGAATTCACACCCACAATGCGAGGATTCGATTCTTTTTATGGTTTCTGGCAAGGATATCAAGATTATTTCAACCATACGGTCCAAGCCACGGTATCGACTATAATTATCGCTGATTTTTATATTTCTATTTATTTAATTCTGTTATTTTTCTTTTTAGTTTGTGCCATTTGAAGGGTTACGATATGCATCGGAATTTAGAAACAGATTGGTCGCACATCGGAGAATACAACACTGATCTGTTCACAAGGGAAGCTGTGAGCATCATCGGGAATCATTCGGGACGTCCGATGTTTCTGTATCTGGCACCTGGGGCTGTGCATGAAGCAACTTTTGAGGATCCTTTACAGGCTCCTCAAGAAGATATAGACAAGATGAATCACATTGAAGATCCAAAGCAGAAAAATATACGCAGGTTTGTATCAAGAAAAGGTATGATCCTACCTGGGTCTGATTTTTGACTTTCGTGTTCCATTAAGAAGATTCATGGCTGGGAAGGGACTTTCTTAAAAGATACAGGTTAATATTATTAAAAATAATATCAAAATGATATTGAAAGACACTAGTAATATAATTTATGCACATTTCGGCATTTCTGTCATCAACAGAAGCAAAAGTTCAAAATAATATATTTGGAACAATTCACTTAGTTTCTTTCGATATCATTTGATATTATTTTTAATGATATTAACCTATAATATGTTTCAACTAGAGCCTACATGATAGCGAGTATTAATTTGATTAATAAAAGATTTTCGTACATTCTATGACCTTGGTCAGATACAAACCAGCTTAAGATCATAAAAGATGTTACAGCTGTGACAATCCCATCGGATCTGAGCTTAGAAAACAATCCGCATCTCGATACTCTGCAATCTGGTAGTCTGATACAAACTTCAACAGTTTAGCAAGAGAACTTCCGGAGTTTATACAAGACATATGCATTGCAGCTCTCTACATACAGTCTGATATAAGTTGAATTCTTTCGATTTAAGTTTCGATCACACATTCTGTGGCGTTCCTCAGATACCAGCTTAAGATCATAAAGGATGTTACAGCTGCGACAAACCCATCTTAACTGAGTTTAGAAAACAATCCGCATTCTGGTAGTCTGGTACAAACTTGAACAGTTTAGCAAGAGTACCTCTAGAGCAGTGTTCCCTTTTTTTTTTTTTTTTTTTAATAATTTTTTTATTTAAATTCTGGCTCCTGCCCATTCGGGGGCCCCTTGGGTGCCGGGGCCACGATGGGAACCACTGCTCTATTTACCAGACAGCGTCTACAGTCTGGTATAAATCTGCTAAATCTTTGTGTTTGTAGACTGAACCACAGAAGGTGTATTGAGACGCGATGGTCATATTTTTTTCTCCTATCTCTCAACAGAGTTTAACTCCAATAACAGAGAGACGGAGGATACATTGGGAATTTTCGAAGATTTTCACAGTGGGATTTTAACCAACAACACTTGATTGATTCTTGTTATCCGATTAACCATGAGCTTACTCAACAGCCTCTTAACTCAATTCAGATGGGAAGGTTCTTTAACTGGTTTGTGATCTGAGTAGAAGAGAACCTCCTGAATTTGTACTAGACATCTACATTGCAGCGGCTCTATATACAGTCTGGTATAAAACTTCGAAACCCCAGAATGAGTGACCGAAACATTGTAATTTTTACAATTAGAACGTATTTTATTGTGAATGCCACAATTTGACTAAACCTTCCTCTTTTTTTACACGCACCAAATTTGGAACACACTTTTCTACTCCCTTCAATTTTATTCAAGTCCTGTTTGTTTCTTTGCAGCAATGGTTTCTCGCCTAGACCAGAGTGTAGGTGCCATCGTGTCTGCTCTGGACAATGCTGGAATGCTGACCAATAGTATTATCATATTCGCTTCCGATAACGGGGCACAAACACGCGGTCTTTATTCCAATTCAGGCTCAAATTGGCCTTTAAAAGGGGTGAGTGATCAACTTGAATCTATTCTTTTTTTTTTTGGTAATTACTGTATTCTAACACACGTTTATTATACGTAGTTGAAAGGATCACCTTGGGAAGGAGGTATTCGAACTCCGGCAATAATTTGGAGTTCTAAAATACAAGAGAGAAAAAAGACAACCCTCTGTCAACATTTATTCCATATCACGGATTGGCTCCCAACTCTATATTCATTGGCAGGTGAGTAAAAGTTATAAAAGCCATTTGATTCATATTCCAAGGTCAAGGTCATTTGTTATGTCTAGAAAATGATAAAAATGCAATTCTAAAGGCAAATGAACATTTAATCAGGATAATAGTGTATTTTGACGCAAGAGTTATTTTTTTTTTATCTCTTTTCGGCATCTCAGGTCATTTAGACTTTAACGATATATTAGGGGGTTCAAGCGCATTTATTTAGTATCTAAATTATTTAAATAAATAATTCATCGGACCGCCTGGGATACGAACCCACACCCCGTGGCTTTAAGACTCTCAATAATGGCATTTGTCAACACCTCTAGCCTCCCGGCCAGAGAGGGGGGGGGGTATTTTTTATTTCCATAATTTCGAAATGAAATTTTTACACAATTCAATATGGAGAGTCCAGAAGAAATACTCGAGTTCTTAAATTCTAAAATGGAGAGGCTCAAAAATTCCAGAAAATCAGAATTTGCCCATTAGAAAGCATTTAATTTTGTCTTGATTTATGAAAAACTAAAGCTATTTATAATTAATTTTAATAATTATATCTCTCAAATGAAAGTGGTTACGCATGTTTTTCCCGATAAGATGGCGTAGTGTGTCATAAAAAGTATGCCCAAAAAATCAAGTAATTCGAAAATTTGCCAAGAGATGTCAGAATGGTAGCTAATAATATTTAATGCATTTGGTTGATTTTCATTGATCTTTTAACAATAAATGTTATTATATATTATGTATCTTTTATAAAAGCATAAAAATATATAAATATAGGCCAAAAGGGGATCGTCTGTTAGACTAGCCTGCCATCTATTACAAGAATGCTGAACTAATTTGACAGTTGATTTTTAAATAAATCATCTAAGCTTATTTTAAAAATTTCTTAATTAATATGTGATTAATAATAACAATAAATTCATTTTTAAATTAAAAAAAAAATTAAAGATTATTGGGACAGATTGTTTTTTGTATTTGCTTGATAACAAAAAAATTAATTACGATAATTTTTTAATAAGTCATTAAAAAAATTATAGCTCGATGTCCCAATAATCTCTTATGAATTTAATTCATTTAAAAAAAAACCGCATTGAAAATTCCTTATAATAGTCTAGTTTTTTTTTAAAGTACGTTTAGACGTCGCTCTTGGACCCCCTTAATAGACAGTATATCAAAAATAAGAGAGCAAAGGGGGAGTTCTCACAATCAATAGAACACAAGGCCATGAACGCCAATAAATTTATTATTTCTTATGTTTTATTAAAATAAAAATAATCGTGACTCCTGTCCATATCCAAGACTCAATCTCTCGGCAAATTAAACTATAATAATAACGAATTATTATGTAATTATTTATGACCTCATCACCAATTTTTTTTTTAAATGGAGTTAATCGTGAAGAGCATTAAAAAAAATAATAATAATAATTCTTTTCTCACTCGTTAAAAAAAAAATTAATAATTTGTGAATAAGTTGAAGAACTTTTCCCATTCATCTTCTTTACTGACACCAAAATCTCAATATGGAGCCAATAGAAAGAAAATAAAAAGCGGAATTCATCAAAGAGTAATTAAAAAACTGCTTTTCTTTGTCATTGTTTATTTTAATTATTAAATAATCGATTCAATTGCAATTTAACATCTAATTAATTTAAATTTAATTTATAGAATTTTAATTGTTTTAATTTTTAATTAATAGATCTGATGACCTCCTGCTATCTTATAAATAAGAGATGTAGAACGTATATATCTATATATCTAGTAGACTTCGTCCCAGAATATCCTTCATCCCAGAATCCAAATAGTATATATCTATTAATATACAGTTATAAACTCTTATTAAAACTAAACACATTTTTTCTTTAAATAAAAATTCATTTAAATCGAATTGGATTACATGATTACCAATACATTCATGGTGAAGAGGAGTTATTAATACATCGTTGATTATTACACTTTTTTTTTTGAATTATACAAATTTTAAAATAATTTTACTTTTTGATTAGAGAAAGTTATTAAAAAAAAAAAATAAAAAAATCGAAATGTGTATATTTAATTTAATTTGATCACAAATAGTCAATGGTTTGTTTCTCGACGCCATCTTTGATATCTTTATTATTTAATTTAAAAACCAGTTGAAATTCAACACCTATTTAAATTTAATTTATAGAATTGTTAGATTAATTACTGGTAAATAATAATTAGGTTTATTAAAAAAAAAATTGTGTTATTTATTTGTTTACATTATTGAAAAAAAAATAATTTAATAATGAATAACCTCTTTTAATTGTTTGAATTTATTTCTCTTATTTAACAGATTGAATTTTTATTGATACGATAAGAGCTTAAAATTAAAGCACTAAATAATTGCTTTGGAAAGATTGCAAGCCCATATTTTACAATCTTTTTTTAAATTAAATTAATTTTTTTTTTTTTTTTGCAATCCAGAGATTCCTTTGAGCTCTAATTGATTGAAATGTAATTAAAGATGAGGTCCAATGGGAATTTTCGGGACCCTCACAATGGGCCATTAGGAATCATTGATTGCCAAGTCCTTGAAGGTATAAATTAAAAGATCTGGTTTTAATGATTGACTTATATAACTCTCCAGTTTTTTCCCCTTCCTCTTCTTCTTCTTCTTCATTTTATTATATTTTTAACTCATTAGCATTTTTATCTTTATAAATTTCTTTATTTATGTTAATGAGATCTGTGCAATACACACACACACACCTTAAAAGAAAGAAAAAAATTATCTATTTATTTATTTGTTTACCGTTAATTTATGAAATTGTATTAAATGTCAAAATAGTATGACATTTCAAAAATATCTCCCTTTAATTTATAAAAAAATTAAATTCTTTATTAATATGTTGAAAATTTTGCTTATCCCTCGACTACGCATCAGATTAGGCCGAGTTTTGGTAAATTTATAATTGTATGTCCTTATCAATCACTCGTATCGATAAAAATTCTATTAAAAAGTTTCCTTGCGGGAAATAAATTCAATTAGAAGAGGTTATTCATTATTAAAATTTTATTATTATTCAATAATGTAAACAATTAAATAATACATTTTTTCTTAATAAACATTTCACCCCTCCCCCCCCCCCCCCCCCCCCCCCCCCCCCCCCCCCCCCCCCTCCCCCCCCCCCCCAAAAAAATTCTTTTTAATAAAAATAGGGGGGTTTTTTTTAAAATTTTGTCAAAAGGTTTAAAAAAAACAACCGGCCTGCGGGGGGCCGACCCCCCCGGGGTGGGAAAAGAGGGTAACACGCCAACCTCTACACCAAGCCCCGAGGGCAATAAACATTTAAATAAATCGATTATTAAATAATTTAATTGTTAACAATTACAATTTTAATAAAATATATTTTTTTAATAAAAAGTTATAACAATTGTATTTTTAATTGTTGATATAAAATAATAATAATTAACCTCTTCTTTGATGTTCTTTCTACGGCTCTATAATTTTACTTCCCCGCCAATATAATATATGGGGAAAGTTAACAAGGGCTCCAGAAATGCAAAAAAATTTAACATTTAAATGAGAAGACCCAAGGTTTCCTTGGGGGGGGGAGGGGGGAGGGAGGGTTCTAGCCATCCCCCCCTCTTAGAAAGAACGCGCCTATTGCAAATTAATTGATGCCTCGTCCGAGATGTTATTATCTTTTCAATTTTTCAGACAGGGATGTTTTTTTCTTCTAAAGGCGGGGCTCTTTTCTCGGAGGCTAAATATCTAGAATAAAAATATTTTAATATCATTATAAGTGAGCTTTTTTATTAATTAATTTAAATAAATTAAAATTCTTATATAAATAGAAATGGCAGCTGATGACGTAGCGCGCACCTCCACACCCAATTGAACAAAAACAATCCTATTGGCGTGTAATAAAAAAAAGAAAATAATAAAAAGCTAAGAATGAAGGACTTGATTTGACATTTGCAAAATTTTGTATACCTGGGGGTGTACTTTGTAGCAACATCCCGAAATTTTTTGTATTGGGGAGGCGGTGAGTGAGCGAAGCATTCAAGGAGACGCTTTTTCACATTATTCATTTAATCAGATCCATGCCTACCTTCTATACTGAGCGTCGCGGGTTCGGACCTCAGGCAGTCCGATGATTTTATTTAAACCATTTGGATACCAAAATACGGGAGACAAAAATACGAAAATTGAAATTGAATATATATGATTAATTATAGAATAATAATTGTGAGATTTAATTATTTAATTTTTAACTTTAATTATCTCTATTTTATATTCTATTTCTTTTACTATTTTATCAAAGACAAATTCTATCTGTCTGTCTGAAAAGAATAGACTCCGAAACTACTGGACCGATTTTCATGGAGTTTTTTTTAATGGGTAGGGAATTTTTCGGGGGTGGTTTTAGGCTATAATGACAAATTAGGGGTACGGAACCGGTTCACAAATCAAAAAGCATTGGAAATCAGGTTCAAACTCGCTTTAGAAAAATATATTAATTAAAAAAAATATGATTTTCTGTTTAACTGTGCTTTGTTTGTAAAAATTACAACGTTTCTGTGGCCTTCTTCAGATACAATTCAAGTAAATTTCAAAGGTTGTTACATCTGTGACAATCTCATTTGAATGTTAATTTAAATAATCAAATAATAAAAACTTTTCCTACTCCTAAAATTCCATATTACAAGAAGTTTTTTTTTTAACTCTTTTTAACTTCCCTCCCCCCCCAAATTTTTATTTTTAACTCTATTTTAATAAAATTGAAAATGAAGTTCCCTAGTATGGGTAATTGATGCCCATTTGCACCAACACATCTTAGATCTTAAGCTGAGCCTTTGAGCCTTCTATAACCTAAAAAGCGAACTGTGTTTCCAAAATATTTTTTTAAATAAATATATATATATATATTTTTTTTTTTTTTTTTTTTTATTTAAACATTCACACTTTTTTCTCATTCGCACTCACACTCACACACACATACACACAGTCTTTTCGGCAACTTAGGCCATTTAAGACTTTGACGATAACCGTTGGTAATATATATTATCTATTGTGGGTTGAGGCATTTCTATTTAAGCCATCTGGTATCCAAATGGCTTAAATAAAATCATCGGACTGCCTGGGTCCGAACCCGCGACGTTTGGTATAGGAGGTAGGCACGCTACCTACTACGCCACACCCGGGGGCTAAATAAATATATTTTATTGTTATTATTAAAAAAAAAAAAAAAAAAAAAAATTGAGATATAGTCACAAATAGAGCCGATTTCCTTTTGGTGCAACATTTCAAATTCACTTGTGATATTTAAATTTAGTTTTTTATTTCATATTATAGTGCACCCTACCCTACCCTTCACTTTTCTTAAGGGGTTGGAATTATAATAATATCGAAGTAGTACTAAATACCCCTTAAGGGGGTTCAGGAGCGACGTTTAAACATACTTAAAAAAAAAAACTAGACTATTATAAGGAATTTTTCAATGCGGTTTTTTTTTTAAATGAATTAAATTCATAAGAGATTATTGGGACATCGAGCTATAATTTGTTTAATGACTTATTAAAAAATTATCGTAATTAATTTTTTTGTTATCAAGCAAATACAAAAAAACAATCTGTCCCAATAATCTTTAATTTTTTTTAAATTTAAAAATGAATTTATTGTTATTATTAATCACATATTAATTAAGAAATTTTTAAAATAAGCTTAGATGATTTATTTAAAAATCAACTGTCAAATTAGTTCAGCATTCTTGCAATAGATGGCAGGCTAGTCTAACAGCCGATCCCCTAATAGCCTATATTTATATATTTTTATGCTTTTATAAAAGATACATAATATATAATAACATTTATTGTTAAAAGATCAATGAAAATCAACCAAATGCATTAAATATTATTAGCTACCATTCTGACATCTCTTGGCAAATTTTTGAATTACTTGATTTTTTGGGCATACTTTTAATGACACACAACGCCATCTTATCGGGAAAAACATGCGTAACACCTTCGCTCCCGGTCCCGTCTTAATCAAATGCTCCAACTTTAACGAAACAATAACTTCAAAGTAGAGTTCATACAACTCTTAAGTTAGGATTTAAAGGATCAATAGCATTTAACGGACGTTCTTGCAATCGGGAGGAAAGATTTGCAACTTAATTACCTGATTTTTTTTTACTATTGGATTGGAAATACTATAAAAGTGTTCTATATTATAAAAATAATAAATAGAGTAGAATATTAAATAGATAAAGGAGGTGTGTCTTTTTTATTTCTCTCTTTCAATGATGAACAACTCTATTATATAAAAACCCACGCAGATCACGTGATCCGCGAAGGCTAATTAATAAATCATTAAAAAAAATAAAATCAATATTTTCAGAGGACTTTAATTGATATCACTCCATTTAATTATGACGTAAGAGTTGAATTAAAAAAAAAAAAATAATTATTTAAAGTATGTAAGATGATATATTAAGAATAATAAAAGGATTGGAAAGAATCATCTCCTCACTCTAGAAATCTTAAGCGAAGTGGTTACGCATGTTTTTCCCGCTAAGATGGCGTTGTGTGTCATAAAAAGTATGCCCAAAAAATCAAGTAATTCAAAAATTTGCCAAGAGATGTCAGAATGGTAGCTAATAATATTTAATGCATTTGGTTGATTTTCATTGATCTTTTAACAATAAATACTTTATAAATGTTATTATATATTATGTATCTTTTATAAAAGCATAAAAATATATAAATATAGGCCAGATATAGGCTAATAGGGGATCAGCTGTTAGACTAGCCTGCCATCTATTGCAAGAATGCTGAACTAATTTGACAGTTGAATTTTAAATAAATCATCTAAGCTTATTTTAAAAATTTCTTAATTAATATGTGATTAATAATAACAATAAATTCATTTTTAAATTTAAAAAAAATTAAAGATTATTGGGACAGATTGTTTTTTTGTATTTGCTTGATAACAAAAAAATTAATTACGATAATTTTAATAAGTCATTAAAAAAATTATAGCTCGATGTCCCAATAATCTCTTATGAATTTAATTTATTTAAAAAAAAACCGCATTGAAAAATTCCTTATAATAGTCTAGTTGTTTTTAAAGTACGTTTAGACGTCACTCCTGAACCCTTAACTAGATGTGAAAAGACTCGAAAGACAGCTTAACCAAGGGATAGCTAGTTAATTAGATTCTTTTTTATTTTCTCCGTCAGGTGGTGACGTTGCAGACTTACCTGCTCTCGATGGCGTGGACCAATGGCCGGCCCTTGTGAGTCCGCATGCTGCTCGGTCTCAATTTCTTGTTAATATCGACCCCATCAGTGGCTATGAAGCCTTCCGCGTTGGCAACTATAAATATATAAGCGGTATGAACAAATATTATAGCTACACTGTTCAAAATTTTCAAGAAAACTTCCTATACAAGTATAGGAACTCTGTTTCATAAACTGTTTATGAATATATATGAGAAAGTTCAATTTGTTGCCAACCTAACAAATTTCTTGTATATTTTAAAATTAATTATTTTGGTAAAAATTGTTAATTTTTAATTTTTATAGCTATTTAGTTGAATTACTTTATAAAAATTATTTAATTAGTATGATTCTTCATAAATATTTAAATAGTTTAGAGCGCGAATTTCAAACCAGAATTTAATAAATTTAGATTTGTGAAATAAATTTTAAAAGAATAATTTCAAGTTTCCTTAAAATAATTATAAAATAATATTAATAAAAATTCCTTGAGGTAGTCGAGTTATTTGAGAACGTTTAGACCAGTGATTCTCAACTTGTCGCGGTACACTTTTAACGATTTCAAAATTTGGCGGCACACAAAGAAAAAGATAAGTTTAAAAAGTTGGTAATTTGTTCATAAACTTTTATATTAATTTTATTTCATATCCTGGGTATATTAATATTAAATCACCAAAGTATATGAAAAATGATTGAAAATTCATATTTTTTTTTACAGTGTATAAATGACACCTTTTCAAACAAGAAAATTGATGATAAATTGAGCTGCAGGAGATAAGAGGGTGTTGGTATTTTTTAATAAGCCAGATAGGAAATTGCCTGAAATTAGTTGACTGAAACATTGAGGCTCTTGAATAAGAAAAGGCGACTGCAGGCGGGCCCGAGCCAGCTGGAAGGGTGTCCAGGAAGGCGAAATATTTAATTAAAAGGTGTGCCATGGGTTGCTTATCAACGCGAGAGCTGGAGTTGAAGAAACACTGATATATTAGAATACAAGACAAGACCTTGAAAAATTTAGATTAAATCTGCGTATATATATCTTATTTTTTTTTTTTAAATTATTTAAAAGCCAGAAGTCAGTCGAGTTTTTTTTTCTTGAAAATTTTAGAATTTCAACAAATTAAGCATATAATTTGAATAATCAAACAAATAAGACGGCTGAAGAAGGTGTTTATGAAATAGAGGGAATAGTGGGAACGCCTGGTAGTTAGGCAACCAAAGTGTCTAAACTGAAATGGCAAGTTTTCTTTTAGGCGCGCCGCTTTCTTTAAGAGTATTTCCACCAATATTTAATGCGCTTCAAATAAAAAACTTAACATTTTATTTCGTTTTTTAAGAAGACCTATTTTAATCTATCTTAATGATACTTTAATTTATTAAACATTTAATATGAAATATTATTATTTTACATTTCTAAGTAAATTTAACACAAATCCATATCATTTTAATAAATAATTACAATTTCAAAGACAAAAATATCGGCTACAGAGGCCATTTAGAGATGTATATTCATTAAAATATTTTTTTTTAAATACATAGTACCGCTGGCCACCGGGGGACGTTCCACACGCCGATTGCTCGGGGTCACCAATCCCGAGCTTTCGCCGCGCTTGGCATTGCTTAACTGCAACGATTGAATAATAGTCTTTAAAAAAGTGTAAAAAAAAAAAGAATATTATATTTATTAAAAACAAAAACTTGTATAATTAACAATCAAAAATATTTATTTTGACATTTTAAAATATTCTTGTTTATACGATATAAGTTTATCATTGATGAAGAGACAAATATGGTTCTGATGAAGGCCAATTGTCGGCCGAAACGAACAGGGTGCATCCTCGTTAACCAATAAAATTGTCTCTGAAATGAATTGGTGGTTTCATTAAATCTTACGACAATTCCCTAGATCCCGCCGAACAACAACGAAATACCTGAAAGAAACTACAGAAGGAATTTTAAAATAGTGAACAAACAGGTGATACATCGATTCTAAGACTAATAACATAGGAAAGATTAAATTTAAAATTTTTGAAATTTGGCGTTAATAAATAAAATTTCGACATTTTTGTTTTTGTAATTATTTATTAAAATGATATGAATTTGTGTTGAATTTACTTAGAAATGTATAAGATATTTTAAATTATTATTTTAAAATTATTAAATGTTTAATAAATTACAGTATCATTAAGGTAGATTAAAATAGGTCTTCTGGCGCAGTGTTTATAGATTAATTTTTTTTTTTTTTAGGCTCCTGGCTTTTGGGTTTCGAAGACGCCTGGTATGGAGATCCTGGGACATTAAAGAACCCTTCAACAACTCAATCATTCTGGAAATCGCCAGAGGATTATCTCGATTCTCTGACGTCATCGGATGTTTATAAAAAAATCGTTTTAAAAAATAAAAAGTAAATGGCAAAATTGCAAAGATGCAGAGAGCCCCTCTCGTCTAATTAATTGTATTTTCTAGCAAATGGACATCATCGGCGATAGAAATTCGTCAATTAGCAAGAATAAATTGCACAATATCAAAATTGAACGAATGCCACCCGTTGAAGAGTCCCTGTCTCTTTGACATCGCCAACGACCCATGCGAGATGAACAACATCCTTGGGGAAGTGGACACAAAAAAGATCGAAGCAATCCTTTCGAGGATCCAACGAGAAAGATCTCAGGTGAGAGTTGACTGCGTCCAAGGGCGGATACAAGGGGGGGGGGTAAAGGGGGTATTTACCCCCCTCGAGATTTGAAAAAAAATGTATTTTTAATGTAAAATTTTAAAAATTAATACTTAAAAATTTGATTTGTATTTATATTCTGGCAAACAAGTACAGAATGCGCCTTTAAATTACCGAAATTAAGAAAAAATGTGTGCTGTGCCACCAGTCACTCCATATTACCCCCCCCCCCCCCCCCGAGAAACACCTCTGGATCCGCCACTGCCTGCCTCTCTCCTCAATGGGCTTCAGGAGCCAAAAAGTGAACATTATTACAAAAATTAGCCAACAGATGGCAGGCCTATATTTAATCTCATGTATTTGTTTGATTTTCGTTGATCTTTTAATAATGAATAGTGTATAAAAAGTATTATTCTGTATATCATTTATAACAGCATAAAAATCTTATAATTGATCTGATAATGCCGGCATGGCTGTTAGACTAGGCTGCCATCTTTTGCCTGAGTGCTCAACTATTTGGCCGTTAATTTTTAAATAAATTACGAAATTTATTTTTGACTTCGTCTCCACTTTATTTAATTATTTTAGGTTGGATATTAATTATTTTTATATTTTTAGGTTTAAAAAAAATTACAATTTTCATAATTGAAA
The DNA here is from genome assembly GCA_023213315.1 of Euborellia annulipes. Taxonomy (NCBI): domain Eukaryota; kingdom Metazoa; phylum Arthropoda; class Insecta; order Dermaptera; family Anisolabididae; genus Euborellia; species Euborellia annulipes. The sequence continues at coordinate 118 of JAKCPI010030321.1, read as the reverse complement.
TTTTTTTTTGCATTTTCTATAAATATAAAAAAAATATTTTTTGTTTTAACCGTAATTAAAAAAAAAAAAAAAAAAAAAAACATTCTATTAAGGAGCATACAAGTATTACGTAACGCAA